>AXCM01004402.1:0-21295 GCA_000473375.1 Anopheles culicifacies | reverse complement strand
TCCAAAGAGCATCGTCATTCAATATGTAACGTTGGTAATTGTAATTCTGTCAATGTTTATAAACGGAGACGAGGATTAAACGAGGACCTAAGGCATTAACTGCTGGTGCACATTATTTGAGGTTAGTGTTCGTACTCACACGGACTTAGCACCTTACCGTTTATATTTCCCTAATGAATGAACGTATCTGATTGTACGCCAGGTTCTTCCTCAGAATCTTCTTCTTCTTATATGGCTCTACAACCTCGAGAGGTATTGGCCTGCCATTTCTGACTGTCGTGACTTGAATGTACCCGTTACAGGATAGTCAGAGCTGCGTACGGAGGTACGGCCCGAATGGGATTCGAAACTCGGGCCTGCCCGTTCGAAGACCGGCGCCGCTATCTCCTCGGCCACCGAGCCACTCGTATCAGTCATCTGATCATCCTCAGAATCTGATCAGTGCTTAGTTTTACACATCAGAATCTTCTCCTCTAGCTTCCATCTATCTATTATTCGATAGACACAAGTTAGAATGTTCAGAATAAAATCTTGTGTGTACTAATCAGCACCTAATTCTTTTTTTCCTCCTTCTTATACGACTCTAAAGCTTCAAGAGATCTTGGCCTTCCAGTTTTGGTTTCCATGTTTTCCTGTATTTTCTTGTACCAGAATAGTATATCCTATGTCATACCAGAATAGGGAAAAAGGTCTGATGAATTTTATCTAAGACCAGTGCTGCTATCACACACTTCTCCACCGGGTCGCTCCTAACCATCGCATTATCCCTCTTATCTCTGTATCTGTATTATCTCTCTTTTTGTACATGTAGTAAATTATTCCAGTATTCTAGTGGCGGTCCGATGAAAGAGGCAATACAGGCGTCGGTCTTAAAAACGGCAAGACTGAGGGTTCAAATCCCATCTGAACAGTTCGCTCGTAGTGAGGCCAGGGAACAGTTTCGCACGTAAGCCATCACATATGATGGCCGGGATAGGTCGTTACGTCAAACAAGAAGAAGATTCCAGTTACTGGACATCGATAAACGATCTCGTACTACATTTCATTATTTTTTCCAGTGCTACATTTCAACAAATGTTCAATTAGATCTGTAACTGAATCCTCACAACTACTCGTTAATCTAAGCTCACTTGAGGATCTCTGACGTCCTCATCCATATTTCAACAAAAGCTCACCCATGAACGTAAGCCACTTCGCAACACGCAAATTAATTTCCATTACTGATCTGATTAGAGCCCACGCACCCGATGGTGCGTTGGACTAACACCATACTGTAGAACGACTTCTATCCTAAATTCTACCAAAACCCTAAATCTACCCAAACTGATTCTATGAAACTTGTTTTCCAACGCATATCCACTCATTGCTGGTCAATTCACCAGCAAATCAGCTAGTTAATGTCCACCGTACACAAACCAAGTGTGGTCAATAATTCATCACGAACAAAAATTACCCAAACTAATTGCGGTACACCATAAAAGAGGAATAAATTAAATGCGTACAATGACCCATGCGGGGATGGTATCAGTATAGGGGCTCGGTACATCTTCGATCTGTGGTCGATATTGAGTGAGGCGCTTTAGGATATTTTTTTTCTACTTTTCCAACGTTTCCCAAAAAAAAAAACATCATCGATGTTCGACGTGATGTGAAGCTACTTTCAGACCATTTATGAAGGAATGCTTCCTCAAAATAGCTATGCCCAACAATAGAACCAAACAAGCCCAGCACGCAGGAAATAGCCGGAATTCGCCGTGAAAATGTCACCAATCTGCATGTTGCCACATTCACGGGCTTTTGCGATAGTCATTAGAATGTAACCTTTCACCGGTACAAAAATTGCACCACTTTCAAGACCTCGAACGGTTCGGACCTATTTCTTTGTAGCCGGGGACACAATTTTACCGGCAAAATTTACGGTGCGCCTATTTCTGTCCGTTGACAAATGTCACCGCCAGACATTCATTCAGGCCACCCGGAAGGGCAACATTTGTAAAGCAAACACGCGGTTTGCACTGATCGGTTGCGTTTACTCGTGAAGGGGGTTCCAGTTTTTGCAATGTCCGTGCCCCTGAAAAGTTGCCCACAAGTCGGTCACAAATTGTCGTCGGCGAGGTTGCCACCATCGGTCGGGTGTGTGTCCTGAAATGGTCGGCTTCCGGTTGCATTCGATCACAACAATGTGCGGCAGTGGAAGTTTTTGCAACAATTTAGAGTCAAAAGCTCAATGCTATTCTTCATCTATATGAAAGTATTAGAAAGTCCTCGTATGTGATTAAAATCTGCTGTTGTATAAGATATCCTGTTGCGGGGTACATTCAAGTCACGGAAGCCAGAGATGGCAGGCCAAGACCTCTCGAGGGTTGTAGAGCCATAGAAGAAGAAGAAGAAGAAGAAGAAGAAGAAGAAATTGTATAAGATGTTTTAGCACCTCTGTTCAATACATCATTCTTTCAACACTACAACTATAATTCCAATAACAAATTCCCCCATAAGTACTTCATACCAACGCGTGCTCAAATTGATGGAAGAGGAATGTATAAATAACATCAAACCATCACGCACCGCCCAAAAACGTTACAACGACAACGTTACGTTAGCTCTTCTTCCAACATCGCCCAACAATGACCGGTCAGCAAACGCCTGCCCAGTATGTCCCTTGAAGGTCAAGGGTTTATTCCTCCAGCGTCCATTACTTTGTACGTACGAAGCCGAGTTAAGCAGCGAAAACTTTCGGAGTTCAAAGGACTTTCCAGCCGGCAGCAGGAAAATCGCTCACGCTTACTTCGTTTTCATTATCGATAGGCGGACGGACCATCTAAAAATGGACCGCCTCTGCCTTTGGCGTTCGGATGAATCAGTCACTCCCACCCACTCGTTAGCGGTCATTTGCGGTCATCTTAGACATTTTCCCATTACCCGACACCGGCGCTAAGTTAAACGACCCCACGACTACGGCCACAGCCCGAAGCTCCGTGTCTAACCTTGAAATTAATGATATCCTGTCGTGAGATAAACAGAGAGCCACAAAAGTGCAAACGCAATCGAGCAATATCCCTTCAGCCGGAAAAGTGTTTTTCTCGACCGGATCGCTTTATCGGGTTTAGCGAATCTTCACGCACCGCTAAGGTGTTTCTGTTTCATTGCAATAAATAAAAACCACTGTTGACACGTTGTCCCGTTTGGCGCGTCCCGTTGGCCATGAACTTGAAAGTCCCAAACGACACTCTCCCCCGGGACGATCGTCACACGCACGGTTACTCAAACAAGTCACTTCCATTAGAGGTTAATCCTTGCCTGGTGAACGAAAAGGTGGAAGAGCTATAACACCGTAGAGTTGAGAAAAGTAAGGAACTTGCGTGTCCATCTCCAACGGTCACCCGCGAACTTCGGTACAGACGCGACGAATTTATAATTCTTCACGATATACATGCTGCCGGCTATATACTTTTGGTGTCTCGCAACATTGTCGACTCATTTCCGTTTCCTTTCCTGTGCGCTGTTGTGCTAGCTTTTTGGAGATTGTTGAAAGACATTCGAGAATAAGCTGCCTCTTTTTTCGGTGGAGTTCGTGAAATGTGACTATTACATCGCATTAACTACCTTTTCGCTGTGTTTTTGTTTAATTAAGCTGAGAAATGCACGATCATTGCTTTGTGCTGTGATTTGCAGAAGTGGAAGAAACAAAGGCTAATGAATTGGTTAAGGCCCCAGACTTTACCTCTTGGAAGATTTACTCCCAGAAGTCATTCTGCAACGCCTTATTTATGTGACTGCTCCAACCCATCCAAACATGATCCAGAGGACATTCGAGAGTGCCAAATTACATAGAACCAAATCATCGATCACCTACGTACGTACGTACCGTCCACGGTAGAACATAAACATTCGTTGACCGCTAGAAAATGCCGGTAAACACACGCACACTCACACTCATACGGCTACAGCCGCCGCAGACCACAAAGGAAGGGAAAGGAACTCGGTTTATCGTTGCGGTCCAACAAACGAACTCACGCGAACTTACCATCCGAAGGTGGGAAAGGAAACACACACACTGGCACGAATGTATGTGGCCATCGCTCGGTTTTCGTGGTACTCTAATGGACTTTAACTTCTTCGTCTACTCCCGCCTCCCGTTTCGTGGTCAAATCCGTCCAGTAGCTCATGAAGTGCCTCCTCGTGGAAAGCGAAAGCGTAGTATGGAAGTGAAAAAATCCCACCACTTGCCGGTGAGGAAAAGCCTCCATCGATCGTCCCAGAACTGGCGTGAAGGGATAGGTAGCACACATCATATCCAGAATGGTTGTTATGTACACTGGGCTGACCACATAGCCCGGGACGGAGCGAACGGTCTGCCTTCTCTCACGCTGGTCATTCGTACTCGAATCGTTGGCCAGTGCGGTTGTTGTTTTGTGTTGGGCCTCCGCTTAGGACCCTTTAGGGACATCACATTCACACAATGCTACAAAAAGTACAGCAATGGCGTGCAGTAATTGCAATGGTGTAGTGAATCGAAGCCGGTTCGGTAGTGCAATCGTCCAACATGAGTGATTCCAGCACAGACACTGTTGTTTGCTAGTTTTTCTTTCGATTTTGTGATGTGATACATTATTTAGACACGACGGATCCTTCACCATCCATTTGCCGTCTGTTTGTGAGTTGTTAATTTGCTCCAAAGGAACTAAATATAGGTCACTCCCCTGAGCTCTGTGAGCCCGTGTGTCTTTGTCTGTGTGCGTGTTTGTAAGCGTGTGTTTGTTTATGTAGGAGAATAATTTTCGTGAAATTAACCTTAACGATTAAGTGCGCCAGAGTACACCAGAGTTTTGCGTTGATCCTTCAAATAATGTACCAGACTTGTGCCTTTCCAACTACCGAAGTTCGTTAAATTATTCAACACTCCATCCATAAAGCATGGTCACGGATGTAAGCAACGAAAGGCCGCATACTAATTGAGTACAAGCAGATACTCAGAGAAATCACGCCACCAACACTCTCGGCTAAAAGCCTCGCAAGGAATCGTCCGTAAAGTAAAAGATGCCTACACTATCTGCCCGTCACCAGCCGGAGCAGCAGGAACTATTGGAGCTGGAGAGTCCCGCATTTGCGGTCGTCTCGAGTGACCATTCCTATCGGGCGAGCAGTCTTGGTAAGCCGAACGCCATCGTACGTCCACTACGCCACGGCCGTGAGCAGCGAGAGGTGATCGAAGGACAACATATCGTGAATCTTCACCCGGACTACAAACTACTGCACGAGATCGAGACGCAACTTAGTCGGCGGAATAGGGATAACACAAACACCGGTCAGGATCACCGTGATCGTGGTGATCTTGCGAAACAAAACCATCTGCTACGACCTAACTACGGACCGGGTGCGATCGAGATCGAAAAGACGGACCGTGGAAGCAGACAGCATGAGTTTAGCCGAGAGCTGGACGCCAAGCTGAGAAAGCTACAAAATGATTCCTCGAAGCGATCGTCTAAAAATGTAGGTTACTTCCTTCAAGCGTTCCTTTAGTTGCTTCCTTTTGATCAATGCATCCGCTTTTTAATATCTTTAACTCTTTGACGATTTCTATCGTGGCGATAAGCTTCGGCTTATACTCCTACACGAAAAAAGAGCTATTAAAATTAACTCAGCATGACGTGGTGATGAATCGGGTTAAGTGTTGTTCACCCACCCACCCCCAAAGCGACCCGGATGTCCTCGAGTGGGCGATTTCGATTGCTCCATCAGCACCAGTGAGCAATACTGGGAGCGCTATTAGTGGTTCCCCTGCCCCGGCATTTGTCCCGTTTTTCAAGGACTCGTCCACTCGAGTTCACCAGAGTTATGGTCGCCTACGCCTAAGGCAGGTGATAGTGTAGAAATAAATATGAAATTATCACCCCAAACCATCGGAACTAATGGTTGGAGGTTGTTATTACGCAAACAGGAAGTCGATATTTTGTCGACCCACTCGTACCGCCACGCCGCTGCTTTGTGTGTGTGTACGGTTTTCAAGGAAACGTGCATGGCGGTGTAAATGTTTTAAAAGCTCAAAACTACCTCGGTAATAATGAGTTGCCCAGCACTGACCTACTGACCGGATGGTGCATACCCTTTCCAATTGAAGTCCTTTGCATGCGGTTAATTGCAGTTGGCTAGTGTCAGATCAGATCAGTAGGCTCGAGTCCATCAAAGGAAATAAACTGTCATAGGAACTTGATCCCACACCTGAACGCTATTGGCTTTCGCTTAACCTTCCAGGGCAGCTCACAGGAGGTGAACGTTAGGAAGCGGCCCTTGTTCATCACGACCGTCCCGAAAGGTGTGTTTCTTCAGCCAACCAAGGAGCTCCCGTTGTTATTGCCCGGTTCCAGCCAACGTCGTCTGTATGCCTTCGAGAGCCGTCCAAGGATTCTGACGGCTCCCAGCCTCAGCAATAACAACAACAACAACAACGACATCAATCATCCGAACCACAACCATCCGGGCGAGTACGTCTGTAAGCATGGCAGTCACCATTACGGCAAACCGCTAGCACCAAGGATAGCCCACCACGCCGCAGGTGATGCCGATGTCGTGCGGAAGGTGGCAGTGACGGAACTGCAATCGATCGCCAACGGCCAACAGCAGCGATCCGGCCCACAGTGCAACCGCCCGGCAAGGTAAATTGCCGTGTAAAACATTCCATTTGCTTTCCCATTCGCACCTCGCTTTCACCCATATGTGTGTGTATGTGTGTCTGGGGAGGACTTTTGCTCTCAAGGTTAAACGGCACAACACTCCTCGCACACTTTGAATCGTTAATGATGTAAGGAACTTTCTCTACCTCTTTCCCTTCTCCCTTATTCTCCTCTGGAACGTTTTTGTTAAAGTTCGCGATGAAAAAATAAACAACACATCGTTTGATCCCAAACATGTCCAATTACCCGGGCTACTCTAGCTGCTTTTGTTGTGTCACTCTCAGGTCTCCAACACCGGAGCTTTGCTCACTAAAACGGTCAGCTACAAAAGAAACCGTTGGAGTTGCGAAGTTGGTGGAATGGGGCAGGGTTAGACTTATTTAAAAATTTGCATATATTATAATTCTGGTTTAAATTTTCTTTCATAAAAAAACCCTCACTTGGATGTGCGTGACAGCCTGGCTCTGCTGTGGCACACAACGTCATGCAGTACCACAATTTAAGGATGTTTGAAAATCGTTACTGAGCGATATTCTCGATAGAAGGAAGGACTTGCCTGCAGTAAACAAATATGTTCTTCTTCAACTACTTCTTGACTGGACGACCTGAGTTGGACAAATGCCTGCCATATAATGGTTTATTGGACTATACCTGGTAACTTCCAGGAGATTCGATACAAGACCTTTGTTGTACTAAACTGGCCATAACCTGAAAAACCGAGAATATAAACCAATATCTTGGAGTTCCTGGAGTCTAACGCAACAATCTCCGTCCTTGTATTCCCCATACAACCACTGGATGGGGAATTCAATTCCAATTCTCTCAACACCTATACTTACGGTAAAATATTCAAATACAATCTATCGATTACTACATCCCGGGTATAAAAAGATGACCTTCAGGCGTAATAGTACCCAACCGGGCACTACCAACTCCACAACAATCTCCTAAGGCGCGTGGAACGGACGCACGATCGTACCTTGCCATTAGCTCCCTAAAATAGGTCACCTTTATTGGAGATTTCCCCTCGGGACAAACGTTAACCGATCGCATTCCGAACGATAGTGAATTGGATTTCAATAATTAATCTTCCATGTTGCGTCCCAATTGCCTACCGAATGGTGTCTATTTGTTTCCGATGTGTCTGCATCGATTTATTTGTACTTGGCCCTTTTTTTACAATTCCAAACAACAAATGGAGGCGCCTGGTTAGTCATACCGTAAGGGAAGTTCCGCTTGCTAAACTCAACGACTGCGTACGATTCGATTCTAAGATCCCCACCAAAGATACAATAATGACAACGATAAACCTTCAGAAAATTGTTTCTAAACTCCCATTGAGTAGAGTTTTCTTTTTTTTTTTGCGAGTACCAACCAACTCAAATCTCTTCACCGAACCCAGCGCTTTCTGGGTCAGTCGGGATGGCTCTGGGTGATAAAAGGGTTGCCTGCCTTTTGTCTATCTCGATTCACAGCGAGCTTTGGATTGCATGCAATGCTACCGAACGGAGTCGAAACGCAATCCCGTATGCGGAACTCAACCGTGCTTTGGGGAGTCGATGAACCACCGCATTGTCTGGGAATGGAAAGATAAATCGTTGATGACTCTTTCGGTAGCCTATTCACATTTAGTAGGTCAGTCTGGTAGCAGCTGACTGATATGAACAACTGAAATCGGGTCGGATTTCGTTGCTATCTACCCGACTAATGGTCATTAAATCGACGTCAACTTTGCTAGACTACAGTCGATTCAACGCTTTGGTGACATTTGTAGCTTCTCGAACAACGATTCAAAGCCTATAAGGTTTGTTACCTCCGCAACACCACACACCTGCGATTAATTTTCTACCCAACCCTTAGCACCCTTGTTTAGTGAAGTATTGTAATTAAAAATGAGTTTTCCTCGTTTTTCCATGGGGAGACCTCATCTCACATGAAAATTGTGCACAAATGCGTAATAAACCCCCCGGGGGAAACTCATTAAACTCATTTTGTACCGTCCTAATTACAAGCTTTATAAATACACTCAATACATTTACTAATTACCCGTTTTGAAGTGTGTGAGTGTGTGTAGCACTCTTAATTATATACTTTTCCTTATTATGACGTAATTAATTGTGCGTAAAATATTCCGCTTTTGGAATAAATCAAGCACTTCGCGAATTTGTGATAACTTAATAATATAAACTAATTATAATGTTCCGAAAAGATTCATAACGCCCATACATTTTATCGATTAGAACTTTCGTGTGATGATTAAAAGGAAAGAAACAAACAAACAGCGTTTCCCCCCAGCGCTACAAATGTTCGCGTGTCGTTGTATTATACATTTACTACTGCTGAAACCACTTCAAATGGTGCTGGTGTTGCCACTGGTGCCACTATATTGCGTGGTATGTAAATGAAATGAACGCCGGTACGCATTTTGCCCATCATCGACGAACCAAGGGTTGGGTCTATTGAACCTACCGATGGACCGTGATTCTGACCATCACATTTCGGGACGAATTCTTTCTCGGACTCGACTCGAGTATATAACGCTGCCAGCCATTCCTTCGAGGGAGAGCATTCACCTTTCTAGTTTGCGTTACCTAACGTAATGCGTAATCATTTGCGTATGGAGAGTGAGAGAGGGCTTGCCCGCATGCCGTGCGTTTAAAACACAAAAAAAAAACAAGTATGTAATGATAATTTTCCCTGACGTTTCCGTTTTTTTCCTCATTCGCAGAGAACAACAGCAACAGCTACCACAAAATGGAGCCTATCAGAATGTGATGCACGATCGACGAGTTGTCCGAGGCAGTAATTACACCTCAACGAGCAACCTACAAGTGGTAAGTTTCAAGATGGAAAGAGCAAGAGAGAGAACTGCAATTTTCCTTTTCTTCTTAAAGTTGTTTAGTAATGGAGTATAGTTCAAGAACAAAATTACCACCAAAGTTATGCTTTATATCGTTCCTAAGCGTAGACAATAACCAGAAACCTGCTAAAAGTATTCCCTGTTTTCTATCTTCTTTCTCTCTTCCTTTCCAATTTTTTCGTCGTCTTCTCATTACTTCTCATTGTGTTCTTTTTCTTCGCCTTAACTCTTTGGGCGTACTGGTGTTTTTTTCTTTCTGTCCTTTCTCCTTTCATTTTGTTTCCCAACTTAAACAAACAAACACCGCCAAATTTGTACACACAGGGACATGTTATCAACTCCCCTAACATGCCCCGGTGGAATCCATATTTCGGTTATGCTGGTCTTCTATCAGGAAAGGTGAGTTTGATAAGATCGATTCCCACGAAGGAAATAAAAACAAAACGCTCCACCGAATCGCGGTGGCCGTGTTGGGACGATCGCGAAATCGATCGCGGTTTCTAAACCTTTGACTTTGCTTTGCATCACAAAATAAACTCTCACACAAACACACTATTAGTACATCAATGAATGCAACTTAATTGAAAATCAAGCGTTTCTTCCATGTTTTGTAATGTTTCATAAGCCATTTTGTACAAATGCTTTGCCTTTTGCTCAATCAAAAAAAAAAACAACTTAACAAACTGCAAACGATATCGCCTTTACCGCCTGATACAAGAGAGTTAGCCAATGCTGCTGCTGCTGCTGCTGTGTTGCTTTGTTTCCTGTTCTTTTGCTCTCATTCCATTTCGATTCTCTGCATTTTTATTTTTTTGGAATTGTATCATATGTGTTGGTGCAGATGGAATGTGTCTTTTACCATCTTGCAATCTCTTTCGGTTATCACTAGCTCCACCATCCACGTGTCTTGGAATAGTTGAAGTCTTTTCTGTTGTTTTACTTTTACATACTTTAACATTTACCAATATAGACATGTACATATCATGTACTGTAATTAATAACATTATTTTTCACTATTCTCCTGTCCCATTAATTCATTATTCATTCCTTTAACAGCTCTTTGTATGGGAACGTCCATTTATTACGTAACGGGTGGAGAGAGTTCCTTCTAACGTTACGATTTGTTACTAAGTGTTACGTCTACATAATATCATGTTTTCTAACACAAGAGATCAGCAAATGAGCTCTTGGTGCATTAACCTATGAATTATTATGATTAGTCATCAGGGCATTTTAGAAACTGTAAGAAAATTGCAATATCTTTGTTATCTGTTCTGTATTGTCTGCTCACGTCGGAACGAGTACATCAGGAGGATTTTTTCTACTTTGCTGTGAGAAGCAGAAAATATGAAGAATTGAAACAGTGCGACGACAAGTTTTCGTCTGGGAAATTGTAAAAATATACCTGAATAGGATAAGCAATGCAATGTCCACAACCATTTGAGCAGTAGTTTCGGATTGCATAGATGCCAGATGCCCTTGATGGAAAGGAAGATCGGACTCCATCTTTGGGGACCCTGGTGAATTCTTGAGTATAAGAACGGTGAGGCCCTAGGCGATCACCTACTGCGCCCATAGATTAAGCTTATTTATTCAAGTCCTATTAAAAGGACTTAGTGGCGTGTCATGAGCTTGCGAGCTAATTCAAGTGAATACATGAGCCCAAGCCAAGTGCTTTTAAAAAGCTAGCTCAAAACTTGGAGCGCATGAGCTAGCTCGAGCGTAAAAGCTAGCCTGAGCTCAAATCTGCTCATGTGCTCAACTCCGCCCATGCACTCGATCTAGCTCATGCTCATGTAAAGGAGCGAATTAGAACACAACTAGACGTAGTCATTCCTATGGGACCATTCCGTTTTTCAAATATGCTCAGTTGTGAGATACCTCTTGTGAAATAATTCAGTTCCTGTTTCAGATGAAATTCTGTTGTGAGCGGCCTCTTTTGTCAGCATCATATTGAAGACCCCCAACCTGCGTTCATTGTGGATATCACTACGTTAAATTATAATTACATTATACTCATTACAACAGAACAATATTGTTAAATAAGTACCTCATCTATCAGTGAGTACGATGCTCAGTCCCACTTACAGGAACAGCTGCTCATTGCCAACTCTACCCTCCACATTAAAAAATTATCACACCCTTTTCCTGAAAACTCATTTTTCTGTGGTTATAGATCAGCGAAAGAGAAATTTTAGTCCAATTGATGCTTTGATAACCAAGATTAAGACCAAAAGTGATCGCCAAGGCCGGCAAAAACACTGAATCAACTGTTAACGATCATTCCTCTTTGCTAAAGTTCTGAATTCCGAAATCCTATTCGGACAGTTCTTTCATAAACACTTTATTTATGTGGATAAATACAAGTCAATGAAGCCAGAAATGGTAATCCAAGTCCACTTCAGCAGGCTTTAGTGACATGGAACCAAAAATGCCTATTGATCAAGACTTGGATTTAATAAAATATGTGTTAAGCGAAAAGGATGTACTGAGGAACAGAAGACTTTATAGATTGAAGAAGATTTTGAGACTGATGAGACGGAAAAAACACTCGAAGCGAGGGGTTTGAAAAGGAAATGTTTTCGGTTACGCTATAAATGGATGTTCCCTTTGCTGAGAGTTTGAACATTTTTCGAGTTGAGAACCAATGTTCCCCTATTCCCCTATTAATTGCTACTTCTATGATCATCTCGTTTCCTTTGCCCTTTTATGTGAAAATAGTGTTGCTTACCTTTTGTCCATTGTATAGTGTTTCCTCCTCTGACTGTTGTTTCTGACTGTTCCACCAGAAGTATTTTCACGTTCCAATTTTCTAATACTCCACAGGGCGATGGTGATGGCACGCAGAAGGAAGCCGAAGCTCGGCGGCGGCAGATGCTGCGGAAGAAGTATGTTTCTCGTAACCAGCGTGGAGTCATTGGCACACCGCCACCCGTCCGTGGT
The DNA here is from genome assembly GCA_000473375.1 of Anopheles culicifacies. Lineage (NCBI taxonomy): Eukaryota > Metazoa > Arthropoda > Insecta > Diptera > Culicidae > Anopheles > Anopheles culicifacies. The sequence goes on along the minus strand of AXCM01004402.1, from coordinate 8,821 downwards.
CGACGGCATGAAACAGTGCAGACTGAGAAATATCTAGAGGAGGTAATTCAACGAATCGTTTCTTGGTGATCCTCATGTAACACTTACGTTTGCCTTCTTACACAGCTCTTCCTGCATCCTCCCGAGCTAGATGCCGGTTGTCAGACGGATCTATTCCTGCACCGGCCACCATCACCACCGTACGTTCCAGCTAAGACAGGTTGTGATGCATCCACCGAGATACTGGACGGTGAGCTGTTCGATTTCGACATCGAGGTCCAACCCATCATCGAGGTGCTGGTAAGCAGGACCCTCGAGCAGGCCTTGGTCGAAGTGCTGCACGAGGAGGAAATTGCCGAGATGAAGCAGCAGCAACAAAAGATACTAGCATTGCGTGAAGCCGAGCTGGCCGAGTTGAGACGCCTGGAGCAGGAAGAACAAAAACGCCAAGCCGAACGGGAGCGACGATATCTGCAGGACAAGATTGCACGAGATCTGGATTTCGAGATGCAGGAACGCATTACCGCAGCCAGACTGCTGCAAGGACGACTCGATGAGATCGTACCGGAAGTGCTAGCCGCCGTAGATAAAATCGAGACGGAGAAGGATCGGGCCGAATTCGAGCGTCAGATAACTCCGTGGCTGGCGAAGGAGGTGGCGCACGAAGTTGGCCAATGGATTGATGCGAACGCACTGCTAGACGGTACGTTTTTTTCGGTACGTTTTTACAGGCATTCGCTCATCGTCTTACGGTGCTCTTTTCAGATATAATACGAGAAATCTTGCTGCACAAAAAGAAACTGCTAGAAGCGGATGGGGACAACACTGCCGAAGAACAACAGTACGATGAGGTTGATCCGGACGAGACGGAAGACGAACCGGAACCGGCGACAACCGATCGCGATCCGTCACACGATGCTGAGGTAGCGGAATCGGTGCCGGAGGAGCCAACAACAGGAGAAGCTCCAAACAGTGATTCCGAGAACGCAATGTGATATGTTTGGCGTGTGGGTTTGGAGCGCTGTGTGAAGACGTTTAGAAGAGACGCGTTTGTGTAAGGGTTTTCTGTAAAAACAAAAAATAATGTGCAAGTATAACAAATATTACGAGTGCGAGTCCATCCAGAGGCCGGGAAACACCGGAATACTTTATGAGAACTCTGCTGCAACCAAGGAGCATCGTCTTTGGCTACCAATTGTAACGGAAGGAACGGCAGGATTGCATGTTGCGTATCCTGACAAATATCTCTGACCAAAAACTCCATGTTAGTTGTTTGTTAGCGGCGTAAAGCTCCACAAAACTCTGAAAATGGAAATAAAATTCTACTTTGTTTCATTCTAATTACGTCCATCTTTTTTTGTTATGAAGCAATAAGCTGCCGCACACTGATGCAGTAAATGCCCATATTCAACTAGTCTGCGAAAAATTAGGCTAATTTGCAAGAGGATCTTTCAAAAAGTCGAACAGCTCCTACGGCCAGCGTTCGTGTCAGCCATGAATAAAATAAAAGAATGTAGCAATAAAAATGAAATTTTTAAAAAGGATAATTGATGCAGCAGCGATCTGCGCTCATTGTGCACAAGCGGCACGTAATTGACAGTTGCTTGAAATATTTACCCCCTTCGCTACTTTCTTGACTCGGCACGTTCCAACCCACTTACATGCCATGTATGACATTGGAATGGAATCGGCTGTCATGAAAGTGAGGTTAGGGATGCTACCGTTTGCCTCTTCCATATATGATGCGATCAATACATTTCATGTATGAAAAGAAAATTTACAAAAAAATATTAATTTTTTTGTCATCTTTTTTAATTAGTGATGCTGATTTGTTTTGTTTTGAAAGTTTTGATGAAACAAACGCAGGAAATAAAAAAACGAATTGTCACGAATTTATCAATCGTTTACAATTTGGTTTTTAGACTTTAGTATTACCCAAACCGTCGAAAACATGTTTCATCTTTTCTATTTTGCACTGTTCGTAAGTAAGTTTATATGACTAAACGTGTAGTGTTTCGTGAAAACGTTTAGCGCTACAATTTCCACCCCTTCTCTTTCGTTAGTCTTTTTCGGTAATCTGCTTTTCGTTCATACATGGGATGTGTACAATGTGTTCAATAGAGAGTAAACATACAACTCAGGACAAGGTCATACGAGCAAGTACAGACAGGCTATTAATTTCCTTGAAAATCTTATCAATTCATCCTTTCTAAATATTTAATTAGTTTTCCTAGTGTATTGAAAAAATTGAGCCTGTTTAAAATAGTTATATACCCGCAACACCACTACACACCGGGTAATGTTTACCTTCAGCGTACCCATGTATGATACCGTTTCGGATTTTTGTCTAAAACGCATTAGGCTTTGTGATGTTTAAGAAGTATGATACTTTATTGTTAAACAAAGTTGTATTCCAGTGCTGCTCTTACCCGCTAAAGGATGCTTCATACCATTCTGCATAGAACAAAATTGTGTTCGATTTATAAGTAGCGTACAAGACTAATTCAAAACTAGTGTGATCAATTTCAAATCTAAGGTTATCCATGTATTAAGCTCTAATCGATCCGACACATTTTAACAAGCTAACCTAACCTCAACTTAACAGTATTAACCTGACATCTACCAGCAATTTGCTCAACTAAGTTGTCCTTCCACTTTGCATGCTAGGAGACGCGAACGTAGTGATCACAACAGAATCCAAAAAATATCCATACATGACAGAGTGAATGGTAATGCCATACACGCACACACGCACACACGCACCTGCCGTAATTTGTTGTCGCTAAAAGCCTACCACTCACAGCCTCCCTCTTTTCCTCTACCGCTTATCTCTTTTAAAGCTGAGGACGATTTGGAAAAAAATGTAACGAGAAAAAAACTATTTCACCGGTCATTTTGCATGAGCACAAGACTATTATTTTACAATGAACGTAATGATGGAAAAATTAATTAGAATTTAGAAAGAGTTTTTTTCTCCATTTCTTTCTCTTTCATCTGACGCTTCATGTAACCTTTGCGAACGATGTGCATTGGCAAGGGTAAGGGAGTTGCAGCATGCCAAAGTTGTGCTTAATCTCCGGAAATGCACTACAGTTTCCGGTGGAATTTATTCACCTATTCACCACTTTATGTTCCGGAGCTCACCACATGATGCCTAGGAGACCCACTGACGCCGAATCGTGTTACAGCTGTGTGGTTACTATTTTACTCGTACCATCACTGTTGATACGAGGAATCTTCGGCCGTCCACAGTCTTGTTGCTTAGTTCCTGCATTACCGCCCAACGGTCGTTTCGAACTCAATGGTCCGCTGGCGTTGCTGCTGCCGCTGGCAGTGCCACTAGTGGCCAAACTTGTAGTGGTGTTAGCTGGACTGTCAGTGTTCGAACTACCATCGAGTAAGTTGTTGCTGGATGACCGGTTTATAAGCGACTGGCCCCCGATACGCTTAAAGTTTATGGTTTTTTTCGAACCGATCGGCCTGAGACTGGGCCCACTGGAATTGTTAGTTTCGGCCGTCGTTTCAGTTGCGCTGGCCGTACCCGACGACGAAAGTTGCTGCTGTTCCTCTTCGTCCGGCGTCGTGTCAAATGCACTGACAAACTCTTCCTCCATATCCATTTCGTCTTCCTCAAACTCGGCATCGTTCAGACTGTCGTCGGGATCGATTATTAGTTTACCTAGGAAAGATCATCATCTTCAGTCAGTCATCTTCGAATTTTTCGGTACCGGCAATATCCCAACGAACAAAGCTTCCGCCACTTACCGTTAAGCGTGGGTAACTCAATCGATGGCAGAGGGAGTACACTGGGGTCGTGCTTCTCTATGAGTTCCTTGATTAGATTGCAAATGTCTTCTCGCTTTTTCGTGACAGTAATCGTTTCAAACCATTCCTGCAGCTGCTTTATTGGTAGATGGTAGTCGACTATTGGATCCTGTTAAAGATTGTAGCAAGCAGAGTAAACCACATATGAGCCTTAGCGTTGGCAAAAGAAAACCAATCCACCGCGACCAGGTGAATACTTACCAGGAAAAAGTGTTCGACATACTGCAACAGATATAGTCCACAGTCGGTGTAATTGTTTTGTTGCGGTACCTTCACACAATGGCCCGGCATGTTGAGCTTGTTGAATACCTTCGGAGGTTTGTCGGGCATTTTCGCACGATATTCACACGTCAGGTAGTCGCGCAGTGTTGCCACCACACGACTTCTCGAGGCACCCGTCAGTGAGTCGAATATTAGAATGCAAGGTCTGCAATGTGAAGAACACAAATTCATCAAACATTGAACAACGGTGTGAACAATAACAGCAAAAGGGACGCTTCACTCACTGCTTGATCGGTTGCCGCACGTCATCAACTGAATCATCGTCACTTTCCTCTGCGTCGCTCGCCAGTTCGCTTTCGTCACCATCCGCTTCGTCCCGTTCGCACATGTCATCGTCAGTGAGGTGTATCGACTCCATTTCGCGCTTGGAGACGGGCGTAATCGTCGTGTTACCGATCTGCATCGTTAGATTGCGCTTCGGACGTGATGAGGTTTTAGGTTTCTGTTTTATCGCCGCACTAATGCCCGGCGCAGGTGTATCGTTACTCATCGTAACCGGACAATCCAGACCAGGGAAGCAGATGATAGCAAGGAACCAGTGTGACTGTTCGTTAATTGGAATGACGATGTACTTTTTGTCGAAAATGTTATCCTTCTTCGTCCAGTTGGCAACGCGAGCATGCCGTTTCTGTGCCGCGGTTAGCTTCACATCTTTTCCTTCGCCGGGTGGAGCTCTCTGGCGTGCCGACAGTGTTGTGAGCCGGTTATAGAAAAACGTGCTAAAAATGTGAACGCTCTGGCGTTCCTCCTCTTCCAGCATTTCTAGCTTTAGATAATTCAGATAGAAGTCTATAATAATATCATTCAGATATTGGTCCTTAGCTAAGCACATGTAATCTTCCGTGTTGATCGAAATCCCGCCCTTCCCCGGAGGATATATCAGTATTTTACGGATTTCCATTGCATCAATCATATCGTTGCTACCGGAACCATTCGTATCCGCCGACACGTTGGGGTTGGATGTGTTCAACGCGCGGCTAGGAGAACAGCGTAGTAACAACTCTTTCGCGTCGCGAATACTGATCTCCTCCAGAAGATTTGGATGGAAAATGTTTCTGATGATTGACTTAGCTTCCTCGCTAATGTTTTCCATCAACAGCGTGATTCGCTTTGTTGGATCGTTCGAAACAAGTTCCGGTCGGAAGCAGGGAGCTAAAAATTAAAACACACATGGGTGATTGCTCTCGGCTTTGCCACCAGCCATGATCAAGAAATGGAAACTTACATTTGTCCGAGCTGGGGTCCATGTCCAGATGTTTCCTTACATACGCACCGCCCGAATTATTGGTATACAAGAAAATAACGTTGAGCGCTTTGGAGAAATGAGTGAGCACTTTCTTCATTTCATGCATTTGCAGGTCCAAACTAACAAACTCGGTCGGGCGCTTCACATTTGGAGCCACAATACGGATGCCTTTTGATGATATCGTTACCTGCACCAACAAACGAACAAACGAAAGTCAGCATAAACGGGCACCGGTAGATGGCTTTACTCAAACTCTTACCTTTTCGTTAGCTTCATATTTCAGGGTACCGAGCCGTATGGTAATGCAATCGACCTGCGTTATTTGCCCATCCGGTAGATTCTTTACGTCCGTTATGTCTAGCCGGAGTTTGTCTGAAGTTAAAGAACAAGACACGAATGTCGATTATACAGAATATACTGTTGCGGGGATATACAACAAAAAAAAAACCGTTCCCGCCTAACCCCCCGTTAGACGGGATGGCTGTAAAGAGGCTGCATGTTGCAGATTGTTTCATAATAGATCCGCCGAGCGTTCGCTTACATCTATCAGCCATTTTGGTACTGCTTTTCGAAGCTTTTGCGTTCAATAAACCCTACAGCTATACCGCACTGCGCCTTTTCACACAACAAAAAGGAACAAATTTTCACTCGCGTCTTCGTTTTCTTTGCCTGCCTAGCCGAGCAATTGATGAAATGGTGATGCCTGCGCACAGGCAACTATGAATCGGCACAAAAACTGTACTGCTTTTAACTTGGACAGTAAACAATTGACTTCATTTCACCGAAAATGTGCATCAATGGTGAAGAACGCGAGGTTTTTTAATAGAGGTCCACATTAACACAACCGGACACGCCATTACGACTCATTGTCATTTTTTTTGCCGTCTCGTTTGACAGCTCACGAATCATTGTACGTTTTTCACCGGGTCGCTCGAAAGCTAGTCATAACGTCCGCTAGATGGCGGATTTCCCACAATGGAATCTCCAGACATCTGGTGAGTTGTTGATAAATTTTCAAATATTTTTTCGTAAATCAACAGTTTTCCTAACGGGTTACTGTTTCGTATTAACTCAATTAAAGAATTGAACTGTTTTTTTTCGTAATGTATAACATTTGTAAATAGATACGCCTACACTTACCGTTAGAAACGACGCTTGTATCCACTTCATTGTTTACCGGTTCACATGGAAGCGGATCCCGTTTTATTTGCGGCTGGGAAGCGTTAGCCTACAGAAAACAGACCACAATTGAAATGAAATTCAAATACTTTGTAAAAGAGCCATGCTTTGTTGATGGTGCCGCACTCACCTTGGAGGTATTACCGATCGCAGATTTGTAAAGCGTTTTTGAGCGATCATTCGTCATGTTCGAATCCTCATCATCACTGCTCAGTGTGAATACGGGCGGTTCTACGTCCTGATATTTTGTTGCCACCGCACCGCGTCCTCTTCCCCGACCAGAACGTACCGATCCTCCACGGCCAGCGCGCAACAGAATCGCGTTCATTCCTTGCTTCTTCGCATAGATGTCATACTTTCGCAATGATCCACCCATCGGTGTTGATGTGGCGTTCGGTGCAAGCGGAGGTGGATGATTGCCGGACGATAACGGCGTCTGCGTTTTTTCCGGCTCCGGGATACGGCGCGGTGGCTCGGTGAATACCCGTTTACATCGCTGACATTTAGCGTGATCCATTCCGGTGTAGCCACATGACTCACAGACGGCAAGGAAACCTTTAATTAGTTTTTGTTTCACTTCAGGATTAGCGTCCGGCGTTTGGGTCTGCAGAAGAGATTGCATGTGAGACGATGAAGCAACCGCTACCGGTGTTGCACCGAGCGATATCGTTTGCCGGAACGAATCGGAAAACCGCGTCATCACTTGCGGCTGCTGGTGCTGTTGTGATTGGGGTGTATTTGGATGCACGGTGATCATCATCGTTTGTTGCTGTGGTTGCTGCTGCTGTTGCGGTTGTTGCTGTGGTGGCTGCTGCTGTTGCTGTATTACGCATGGTTGTTGCTGCATCAACGCCGGCTGCTGCTGCGATTGCTGCTGCATCAAAGGCTGCGTTTGAAGTGTATGGTGATGCAGTTGTATCGATTGACTGCGCAGTGTAATTTCTGCCTGTCGTATCACTTCCGCCGTTTCCGACTCGCCAATACCGACCGTCACGATGTAATCGACATCACCACCCGGGTTCGAAATGCACTGAATGTTACTATCCGGCGAATATTGCACTTGCACCTGTTCGAGCAAATCCTGCACAGTGCAGCTTTCCTTCGGCAGCGTAAAGGTGATCAATCGCTGTTCGCCACTCTGAAGGATAACCAGCATGCGGGCACTTTCGCGGAACTCCGTATCACCCGTTTGCGGTCCGATCGTTTGCACCTGTTTGAGTGTAGTTGTCGGCGTAATTTGCTGGAGTTGGATCTGCGTGACGGGCTGTAAAAAGCGCTGCTGTTGCAGTACTTGCGAGGCAGAGATCGTGATCGGTCCCTGTGGTAGCGTTATCTGCGGAGTGGTTGTAGCTTGCTGGTTCGATGGCGTCTGAATCGTTACCATATGCCGACCGGCAGGTGCCCGATTCCGGAACGTCATGTTGCGCTGTGGCATACGGGCACGGACTGACTGGTTAAAGCCACCCCGGAATGCTTCCTGTTGGCGTTGCTGCTGCTTTTCCTGAAACGTGCGAAATTCCGCCGGTGTCATCGTTAACCCGTTGCCTATCTGGATTAAGTTGTTCGCGTCGTCCGTAAACGATTGGCTCGCAGGATTCCGTTGTTGCTGTGGCTGCAAGGAAGAAGAAACCACCGGTGTGGATTGCTGTGCTTGAACAGCGTAAACTGATCCAGTCGCTACAGACCCGGACACCGGTAACACAGTATTGACGGGGGTACCACCAGCTGTGTTTTCTTCTGTGCCCCGCCGAGGCAATACAGCTACCTTGATGCTCTCTTCCAAATCTTCCATTGCGTTCGAACCTGAATTGGTTGCTACTTCGGTAATCGGTTTAACCTGCGCCGATGGCTTGGTAACCACAAACGGATGTACTATCGCTACCGGCCCTGTTGTTGGCGCTGTCGATGATGACGCCGTGTTTATTGTGGAAGCACTCGTTTGCTGCACGACTTGTGCCAAGCTGACCTGTATCATTTGCGGTCCAGTTTGGCTCTGTTCATGCTGTTGCTGTTGAGGCTGCAGCTGTTGCTGCTGCTGCTGTTGAGGCTGCAGCTGTTGCTGCTGCTGTTGTTGCTGCTGTTGCTGTTGATGCTGCGGCTGCTGTTGCTGCTGCAGCTGCGGCTGCTGCGGTTGCTGTTGCTGCTGCGGCTGCTGTTGCGGCGGCTTCTGCTGCTGTTGCTGCGAAATGTTAACAGAAGTTTGTCCTGTAGGTTGCACAACGTTGTTCCGCTGCATTAATGCTAGCCGTGGCGGTTGTCCTTGTATAGTGGCTGTCTGCGCGGTACGATTGATGAGGATTTTTGCACGCT
>KI423724.1:0-15444 GCA_000473375.1 Anopheles culicifacies | reverse complement strand
GTAGTCATCATCCAGATCGTTTGAAAATTATTAACAAAATTAGTGTCCAACTTTTCCGTGCCAGTTGGACCGCAAACGGTAGCTGGAAAGCAGCACTGTCCCTTTTACCCCCCGGTTGGGAAAAACGAGGCAGAGGGAAATTGATGGGCTATTTTCGCGAGATCAATATGTAAATTACGACACAAAGCGCGTGAGCTGTGTTTTCCTATCCACTGAATGGGAAGCTGTGTGGATGCATGATGGTGTTTGGTGTGGTGTCTATCGATAATGAAGTGTCAATAAAATCGTATTATAAATGTTTGATCAAGTCAGTTCGCGGTTTTGCAAGCCGCGCGGTGTGTGTTTGTGTGGGCAGAAGGTGCGAAAAAAGCGATTAATGTCTATACATTTTGACCGTTTTTTTGCTTTCCATTTTAATCGAATATGGAACAGGGAGGAACAGAGAACCAAGAGCAGAATCAGGCAGGAGAATAAACAAATTGATAAATGTTGCTTTGGTCGGGTTCCAAAATGGCTGGCCAAAGCCCAGACGCGCGCGCGTGGACACAATGTTTACAAATGCGAAGATGATCACCACCCAGTATGATCCAATTTGGCCTGAGCACTCATAAAAACTTAAAAGCTTGACACAAATTTGTTTACGGCAGTGTGCGTATCGTCCCGTTTTTTTTAAAAGAAATATAAATTGTTATAACAATAAACCTCCTTGTTGCGATGGGCACTTCCCTACCAACTTGCAAGCGGCCGGTCAAATGTGCCCGCACCCCACAATGATCTGCGGCGGGAAGAGGCGGTGTGTGTCTTCGTCTACTCCTGTCGCAACGATGAAACATTCTTTGTCTGTCCCGTAATTTATGCATTCGTAAACAGATCGTAAAACCTTGCTCTCGTATCCGGCTCTTGTGGGTGGTGGCTTTTCTGCAGACTGCTTTCCTTTTTTGGGGGATGTTATCCCCTTTTTTTCCCCGCAGAAGGATTGGGAGAGTTGTTATATTGTTTTTCTGCACACTCATACCGTCTTGGAGCGATTTGGAATTCAAGTATCAGAACTGTGTTCCTCCACAATGGCAAAACTGTGGATCACTGAACCTTCTAATGATAGGCCGTATGATGAGGCGCCTGTCCTCCGTGAAGTGTGTCCCCTTACCCTTGGTAGTTATGCAAATAATTTGCCCTTCCTTTGAGTGCTCCAATTCAATTGGATCGTTTCTTTTGCTCTTGTGCGGGATTCGCTATGGAATAACACGCGCACTCCGAAAACCGTAAAGGATGCAAAAGCGAATACAGACGTTAGTTAAATTGCTTCCATTGCGCGCGCTGGGGCGACAGATTGAAGGATGTGTGGTGGATGTGTGTGTATGCTTGCATGTGTTACCAATGATTACCGTAATCAGTTGAGGAAAGTAAATTATGAAGCGAAAGTGGCACTTCAGGTGACATTCCGAACGTAGCTTAACTTAGGTAATCATTTTTACGTTTCTCTTTTCCTGCATCTGTCCTTTGTGCGAGACGGGTCTGGAGGAAATCGGAGGAGCAGATTGATTGATTTTTCACTCATTGCGAAGACAACAATGTCTTCTCGTTGTATAAGGGAGTGCCATGGCAATGGAACTCCTCATGTAGGGCAATACCTTAATATATTTTTAGATTCAGCTTTAAATGTCCTTCATATTTCTGCAAGATATTGTCCTTCTCTTCTTCTTCTTTATTTATGGCTTACATATGAAAATGGTATGGTTGTATAACATTTTTATGGTAAATTATTCATAACACTTGGTCGCATTTTCCCACAAACGATTACGGCCGGTTTGTTGACGGCAATGAATACGCATATCTTATATCACCTATCAATCGGAAAGTGCTTTAATCAATCGAATTGGTTTGAAGTATTGCGAAGAAAGTGATATATTTTCCATCGCACCGAATGCATCGGTCCCGTTTGATCAGCCGACCCTGTCCCACCGACTTCCTGTCGGCAAACTCTGGAGAAGCCTGAAATGAATTGCTATGAAGATTTGTAAACACAATCACAAGATCCAGCAAAGGGATCACTCTTCCCGTGATAGATCCCAGCGTTGTGTTGTGTTAGAGTCATCTCTTGCGTCTCTTTACCTCAATGTTTGGAAACCGTCGGCTTAAGATACCGCTCCAAAGGGTCCCGGACGTTATTGAGCTGTAAATCTTCGTTTTGTCATGTGCACGTCCAAACCAAACATTGCAGAACGGAAGGGCCCTTTTATCGATTGGACCGGACTCGCACAAGCCCCATGGTGTACGCATCGTCGTTTCATGTCTCCACGTGGACGAATATGTGTGTGTGTGTATGTGCTATTCTGGTCTTTTTCTTTCCAAGAACGCAACCAGTCGAGTAAACTGAGAATTACAAGGCTGTACGATGCTTTGCTTCGATGAACTTGGCACCTTTGCCTTTGATATGGTACCCACCCACCCTAGGCCATGCCATTGGATTGTAGGTGCGGGATAGCTGAGCACAATAGAAGTACTCCTGCTGCTGCTGCTGCTGCTAGTTGTTTCCTCTTGGTCCTGATGGGGATGTGGAAAGGAGGCAAAATACCGGGAACCGCCGGAAGCCGTCGCATTGTATCGTCACTCACGCGAAACTGCCCTTCAACGTTTCCCAGCATACACGTTTCCTTTGCACCCACGTCCCAACAGAAACCCTTCCGATGAGCTTCGACGTAGTACCATCAGCACTCTCTCTCTGCACCGTACATACGCTACAGGTCATTCGAAGGCTATTCTGAATCCCGCACGGATCAAACTTCATCCCAAAGTGCAACTCGGGATGCTTTCTCCTATGTCTGTTCGCTGGTAAAATGAGAAAGACACGCTATATTTATTCGATGCCGCCCTCAGGATGATACCGTTGACAACGGGACAAATGTATGACCATGCCGGTCGGAAACCGTTTGCAGCCGGCTTCTCCGGTATGAACTTGCGTGGTTGGGTTGACAGCCTGCGAATTTCAGATGCCTCGCAGCAATTGTAACACGTCGTTTGAACGCGTCCGGGTCCTTCCCAAAGTTTGGCTGGTGTTAGGTGGAAGGTTTACGATGTGTTGGCCGGGTTGGGCGAGAGCATACATATCAGGTCGAACTCTGGGTAATGTCTTTACAGTGGAGTGTTAAACATTTCGACTGGAATCAATTTACAGTACATCGAATCGCAATTCCCGGTATGATGTAAAGTTACAAATCTGTGCGTGAGTAAGTACACGATTTAGTAAGAATCTTTTCATCGCTTTGTGGAAGTTGACTTTCTGGTATCATATTGCCTTAACCAGGAACAGCACAAGCGGTTTTTATTTTATAATAAACATATTTTATGGGCAATTTTTCATGAACTATCAGTAATTCTGACTTTGTTATTACATAAAAAGTGTTTTTAATTCATGTAAAACTTAAGCTGACCATTCTTATCACCTTAACTTGAGAATATGTTCCGATTTCTACCAATTTCCTAACATTTTGATTGTGAAAACTTCATATTCTGTGTACATAAACTATGCTAGCTAAGATAACTATTCATCTAAGTGTAAAGCTTAGCTAACAATGTGTAGATACATTCCTGTGAATCATATTCTTCTCACCATTCATTCCCTGCTGGTGGTATGATGTAGCATCGTTTACCACCGATGCATGTGCTGCGCGCTCCATAGGCCTAATCGAGCGCCATCATCATTGCCACATTCATTCACCTCCAGCTATGAGTCCTTTTCAAACCAACTCCCGTGACCTTATAGGACATTCGTCGTCCTGCGGGTGTACGATAACGTTTGCATGCGTTCGTTGTAAAATTCGGCTTGAAAGACTTTCCCCTAGCTCCGAATGAATGCTGTCTTTCACCAGCACTCGAGCTCCAGTCTCCAGGAATGCTAATTCCAGCAGCGGCGGAAGAGATGGCCCATTTTGATGTGGCTGGCTGTGTGACAGACTGGGCTGTGTGTACTGTCGTGACATTTCAACTTGATGCCGGGTGGAATGTTTTGCTCCCGCTTTCCTGATTTAGACAATTTTGAACTAAAAGAAAGAACACAGACACCGAGCCGCTAACATGTGAGGGAGTTCTTGGAGGGCAGAATGGAAAGGCAAATGTCAAAGAGTTTTTGTAGAAAAAAAAACAGAGCTACATCACGCACTCACGTATGCACATTGAAAGTTTATCTTTTCGTCGACTCTATTCGAAGGAAAATATGAGGAGTCAACTCATCGCACACACAGCCATCGTCGCCGCCATGAAGCATTCAGTCATTTCGATATTTACATTTCATCTCTCACCATCACGCTCTGCAACATCAGGCTTTTGGGTTTAGTTTTCGCTAGCAACAGAACCGGGGTGATGACCTTCCCCAGCATAATCATTCCAACGCATCAGAAAACATTACCCGTTGACGTTCGTTGTCTATTCGTCGCCGTCTAGGGAGCGTACTGCTTCGTCGTACAAAAGGGACATGCTCACAAAACCTCTTCTTCTGGGCAGAATAGAAGTCATTATACGCGAACAGTACCAGAAACCAACGTAGGAATTTGTCTATGGCATCGAGATATGTGCGCGAATTCATCCACTCCGCCATATCCGTTGATCCGATGAAGCGTTGTAAGCTGGGTTGTGAATATGGGAAATTCGGGCATGCATAAGTAGCCTACATCAGCGACATTTTCCGTCGACGATGAGCTCTTGCATACACACACACACACCCCAACGGGACATACACACAGATCATCGAGGCCCCGAGAGATAGCTCTTTCTGCTTAAATTCCATTCTAAATGGATGTCCTTTCTGCCGCTGGGTTGATGCTTCGTTGAACTTTCGGTTAAATCTACTGAATATGGAATTCCATAATGGCAGCGAAGGTGGTATTATAAATCAAGGAAGGAAACGAACGGGGGTGGAGGGATATCCCACCCGTCTGGATACATTTCAATGTCTCACATTCTCCTAGCAGAGTCACAAATGCTGCAGACACACAGACACATTAAAAAAAAAAAATGAAAATCCGCTGATATGTGCAGATTTGTAGCGATGAAGCTGACGGGAAATGTAAATGGATTTCCCAGCTAATTAGAATGGTTAATTAATGAGAGCGCTTTTTAATCGCACGGCACAGACAAAACAACAAGAGAACGCCAACCGGAAGTGGAGGGAAATGCCCGGTTCATGATAGCAATTATGATCCCCCAGTTCTCGTCCTTTAACGGACGATTTAACCGCTGAACTGCTTAGGCTGCTGCTGGTGCTGTTGCTGCAGAGGATCATGGCGGCCGAACACCACAATGGGATTGAATCACGCGCTATCAATTGAGTGGAAAATATCAGCTTTAATTGTTTGCTGCTGAATGTAGTCACAGTGTGTAATATGTATTATATGTAATTACATCCCATTTTTTTCCATTCCTGATTTAACTATTTTATTGTTGTTTTTTGGTTCACTTCGCTTGTACGGCTTCATTATCAATTAACGGATGGTTGGTACAAAAAAAAGGTGGTGGCATTTCTGGCCAACCTACAGGTCCGGTGAGCCTTAAACGTTAAAGAGCTCTGTCTCTTTAAAACCGAAAAACTTATGCAAACACGGCATGAGACCATTTTTTAATCTGACTTATTGTAATTAAATAAGTAATTGCGGTCTTACTTACTTACTTGCAAAATCCAATTACAACGGAATATGCTCGTTTAAATCATGTTTTGTGAAGCGGATTGCATACTTTCTGGCGATTTTTTAAAATCACTTAGACCTACACGAATTGAGAAATTTAAGAATACTTGAAGAATAATGCATCTTTACAATGGGAATTCAAAGTAATTCATTCGGTTCAAGGATACGTTCTGGTCTCTGCCAATATTACATTCTGTGCCTGTGCTGAAATTCGTCCATTTATACTTCGATTTTCAACCTTGGGCTTGGCTCTAACCAATATAGACAACGTTCAAATTTATGCCATGTTTATCTATCGACAGACGAAAGGTATGCAGTTCGGCTGATAAATTATTTTAGTATATTTACCACATGATCCTTCCCCACACCGGACGGAAACCTTATTTGAGGACTGAGTGCAGTTAACATTCTTGTTTGAATGTAACTGAAAGTAGATATGAACTGTGGTTTGTCCAGCATCAATATAACCAACGTACGGAACGCACCAGATGGAAATCGGAAACTATCGAACAGCGGCAGCAGCTGTGTTCCGAAGGTGAATCGAATCACTAGATAGAGTATAGTGGGTTGTTAACTTTATTATCGAACAAAAACCCTCCCCTTAACCTCTGAGTGGGGAGTCTTTTTGTGGAGAAAAAAGAACAAAAAACCCTTGCACGATGCCGCTGCTAGCATCGTCCGGCAACGATTGAAATTGAGTTATAATCAGACGAGGGTGAAGCCGATGAGATACATTACCGGGGGACAATTGTTCACTTGAGTTGAAGTGACCAACCCTACCAATGGGGTAGATACAATTATCTAGGAGACTTAACTTTTTGTTTTAACATAGAATTGTAAGAAAAAATGTCGCAATGAAATGAAAAAAAGTTGGTTGCAATTGATTATTATTGAAGATTAATTGTTTGACTTTAATTTATATAGCCTTTGGTGTGTTAATCGTTGATGAACATTAAGTACGCTCATTTAAGGGAACGAATTGCCTATTGTTCCAGAAAAAAAGAATAAAAAAACACACATAACATCCAAAGGAAGACTCATCAATGCAACACCGTATATCGGTATCGCAAACCGTGCAAATATTATTCCATCCCTCCCATGTCCAAGATGGGAGATTGATTCACATTTCTTCACTTAATCTGCACGGACGCATTCGTGTCACGTTCCACACTTCTCTGTGTGAAGTATTGGTTGGCGAGATGTGTTTCAAATCAACATTATTTGGGCTGCATTTTACTCCGAGCTTTGCTGCAATGTAACAATCGCACAAACAGAGAACTAAATCACTGAATGGTTTTGCTTTTTTATTTGTTTATTTGTTGTATTATGATGATGTGTACTAAAATACGTTCCTGTTAGGATTTCTCACTTTGAGCACTAGAGGAATCTTTTTTCAATCGACACAAAACCACAACCAAACAAAAAGAAAAAACACCAGGCAAACAACAAACATCCACAAAAGTAAATGTTCAAACTCATCAATCTTTTTGGGGTGCGAGCTTTTTCTTCCACAGGTTCGCGGTTTTCACTCTAAACTCCCATTTTTACCAACACATCGATGCTTGTGCTACCCAAAAAATCAACCCCCCTCCCCACATTCCCAGGTTTGTGGCGGATCGTACCCTCGTTCAATTCCTGGGCAGCTCTTCGTAACTTTGGCTCTTAAACGCTAGTAACCGCAACCGCTTTGCTGCGGACTTTGGTTTACTTTTTAAAATCCGGTATGTGTGAAATTGGTTTGTGTGTAGAGGGGATGGCTGTGGAGATGAAACAGGCTACAGGCAGCAGGAATGTTTCGAATGGTTTTCGGTTTCGGTTTCTTTATTTCTTATCCTTTTTTATTTTTTAAAAATTAAAGATATTTAAGATTGCACCAAACGCAAAATAAAACCAAACTAATTGCCATCGCGGGAGTACTTTCAATAAGTTAGTGCAATCTCATGAAATTACTGGGTAATAGATCATTTAACTTCGCATTCGAATGAAACCAAAATTGTATTCTTCCCTTCAAGATGTTATTGGTCTGAGCTGACCTAATTTTGACAAAAACGTGTAAGCGACAGATCGTTTGGTGTTATTTACGTTACATCAGTATATGATCAGTATCTCGAAGGCTTTGGAACTCTTGATGATATCCTCATTATCCTCATGATGATTCTCATTAATACACATTATGAAAGGTGATCTAAATCAACAGCATGATCGATCTTTTAGTGTAAGCGCTTATGAACATTGCATTATCCCGAAGACGTAATTCCTGAAAGGAGCGGTTTCGGTCTTCGAACAGGCAGAACCGAGGTTCGAATGCCTTTTGAGCCGGCTCCCCCGTAGGTCTCCCTCGTACCTAGGACGGACTATCCTGTAACGGGTTTATTCAAGTCACGGAAGCCAGTTATGACAGGCCAAGACCTCTGGAAGCAGTAGAGCCTTAGAAAAAAGGAGTAGTACTTCCTGAAGCTCTTCTCCATCCTCAGATATTCTGAGTTATTGAGGTGTACGATCATGGGCTTTAACAGTCAGTTTATCCAGCGGCTGATTAACCTATCGGCGTAGTAGACGGCCACCAAAAGGCCTCGTCGCCCAAGGACTTGATGGAGTTAGCTATCATCAGGTCTCTACCAAAAAAGTGTCAGGGGTCTCGAAGACCAACGAAGATTGCAACAAGTCTACAACCACCCACCCCCCTCGCGCTCTGAGTGCTGGGGCCCTAACTTCTTTTACGCTTAGGACCTTTAAGGGCCTCTGAGTATATCTGAACCAACTAGTGCTTACCTTGTAAAGCAATTTCTTTGGTAGATAGGAAAACACCGAACGCCACCTGCTTTGAGACACGAATGGCATTCTTGAGTTGAAAATTGAGATTAAATTCTCTTATTGTTTTTCTTGAATTTCCCGAGGAAACTCATTAATTGGTCGTCCTGGTGTAGGTTAATTCTTGTTAACGAAGCCTGAAATTACCTCTTGAACTTGTGAAGTACTACATAGGAAAAACCGTGATCAACTGGTCCTACAAATGGCCTTCCTAGTAATTCTAACTGCTTAGTAAGACTAGAATTGGGATAAATACTAGAAATGTGTTGCCACGTTGTAATATCAATTATTTTGATAATTTGTATTGTCATTAAATTATTTTCATTAACATATTTTCTTTTCTTTCTCATTGCAGAAGATGCTATTGCTGCTCGTTTTACCCAATACGACGCCCGCAGTACGTACCAGTAAGGAGGAAACTAGCACCAGCACAACAACCCTGCTTAATGCTCTTTTTAAGCTCTCTTTAACAAACTCAACCAGACAAACACACGGAAAGAAGAGCGCATTACTACACGCAACGCATGTACAGTTTTAGTTCATAAGCTTTTGGCGTGTAGTGTATACACGCGAGAGAGATATAGGGACAGCAGCCTTAAGTCCCTAATGCAGTGCGTGTTCTCCTAATGGGACTTTTTTTATTTTTTCAAACACATCCCTTCCCATTAGTCCTTTTAAAACGGTTAGTTTTATTATTATTTAAGATAATCTTTACAATCTTAATTTTGTACATTGTTTTAGTTCCAAAACAAACGAAGAGGTCGTCACTGTCTGAAGAGGACAATCGTACAATTGCATGGGTATTGATATATTGGGAGGAAAAGAAGTGAAAAACGCAAAGCGAACAAGAGAGAGAGAGAAAGAGTGGAAAAGTTTCGCCACAACGCCACAGCTGCGAAGAAGGAAGAAAGAAGAGCCGTACCAAAGATAAAAAGGCGAGAACATTATTTGCACTTGGTTTTGCATATCCGGGTGGAAGTTTAGTTGCAGTTCCGGATTCCGGTGCCCCAGAAGCGAATTAGTCAGGAAAGGAGGAACCGCATTATAACGTGCACATGTGTGTCATGTGTCGATCTCGAGATCTCGCTATGCGCGCCCACGGTTTATAGTTAGCTTGCAAAGCTAATAACGATTTGTTTATCTATTTTTTTTATTAAACCATCAAGCCTTGATAAGGTTTGAACACCACAAATGCACATCTCGCGTGAAAGTATGTGCAAGAGGGAAGAAATCCGATTGAACGAATGCAATATACAATTTCATAAACCATAGTGCAATAGGATGTGATGTAACGCATAGATAAAAAGCAGGCTGCATCAGTAAATGATAACAAACATTACACACACACGCATACAGTAATACAACAAAATCATATCAAAATGAAATAGAACGATAAAACAAGAGTGAACCAAGAGTAAAGGAGGAAAGCAAGCAGAATTTAAAAAAAAACTACTAAGAGACAAACAAAGTAAACACAGTAGTGAAAAACAGATAAGAAAACAGATGAAGCGCAATTCCAAAAGAGGGAAAAGTTTTAAACATGACGCATTTTGCACGCCTCGTGGTGGATTTTAAAAACTATATTTTGTTAGATTTTGTTCAAAATTTGAATTCCTTTTTTTATTATTTTACACACACAGACATACAAGGAAGCATAGTAATTCCCACCGGTTCAAAGTGGAACGAGGAATAGTAGCATTGAAATTAAAAAAAATAATGGTTTGTAACTTCTTTTTGCGCACCACATACACTCAATCCATCGAAAGCACATGAACCAGAAGCTAAATCAAGTCCCTCCTTTAGTTGCCTGTTATTCATCCCTGTATCCCTTTCACGTTAAAACTCACACAACTTAGAAGAGAGAGAAAAGCTACACGAAATACCACCAATCCGACAACCCTACACGAGCACATACATACGTCGAACTTTGTGAATGAGGTTAATTTAGTTATGCTTCGTACTGTGGATGGGTTGGGTGGTGATTCTTCGCTCTTCGAACCCACCCGGCAATAACTCACTCAGTCGAAGGGACACAAGGTTGGTTCTTAACAAGGACGAGGTAGTAGAAGTATTGATATTACAACAAATCCCATCCTAGTAAGATAGAGCGATGAGGGAAGAAGAGACCGACGGGTCACCACCACCACCACCACCACCACCGTCTCGTAGCTTTTGTTTTGATGAACGACGGCAGCGTGGAAATTAGAACAATTTATCGTTTACGAGATACACTTCGATAAAAACGATGGACTGAAGATAGGGATAAGTGGGCGCGCGTTCCATTTCGCATGTTTGATTACACTGTACGAAGAGAAAGTGTGATTCACTAATTTTCGCCATAAATTTCCCAAAAAACGCGCAAGAAAAGGTTTTACGCTGCGCCGGGGGGGTTCGTTAATGTTAATCCCAAATCGTACAGAACGCCCTTTTCTAAAAAGCTGTTGGGAAACAGAGCTTTTCATATGTGAATGGGAGAAAACCCCACAGCATGCGAGGTTGCCATAGAGGCGCGCACACACACGAATGTGTAACGCATTCGGTTTTGAAATAATCGTAGTAGGCGAGCTTATTTCATGTATTATTTTGTTTCTTCCTATCAACATTGTATGTTCTACGGTGTTTTTAATTAATATTTCTTCTCTTTTTAGTTATTTCAGGACGACAAACAAACTATTATAGCACACACACACACGCGCGTAAAAATCAAAGAAGTTAGGTTATGCATTTAAATGAGTTAACAAACAATTCTTATTTTAAAAAAGAGAGACTTCGAAGGGGGAAAGTACGTCAGCGTTGTACTGTTATCCTGTAGAGAGGAAAGCAAGCGGATACAATTAAACCAAAAAACTAACTACAAAGCAGATGCTGCGTTCCCCATCTCTATCTCGTCCTCCTTCGGCTCCTTACTCCCCATTTGTATGTGTAAAGCGTTACTATTTAATATATAAGCGCAAAACAAAAACAACATGGTGATTGAATATTAGTACGAATAAGAAGGGGAAGCTGCGTTAGATTGTAAGCGAAATACTTTCAGGTTGAGATACAGGCCATTTGTACAGTTTCGGGGTGCATTTTGTTAGCATAAGTGAAGGTGCGCCGTTGAAGTGCAACAGAGAGGAGGAAAATGATATGAACCTCCAGGGTTAAGAGGGAGGGACGCAGGAAAAACAACAAAAACACG
Organism: Anopheles culicifacies; assembly: GCA_000473375.1. Taxonomy (NCBI): domain Eukaryota; kingdom Metazoa; phylum Arthropoda; class Insecta; order Diptera; family Culicidae; genus Anopheles; species Anopheles culicifacies. The sequence goes on along the minus strand of KI423724.1, from coordinate 3,774 downwards.
TAAACTCCCAAACATACACCACGTTGTAACGTTGCGTAACGAGTGGCGTGCATAAACAAAGAATTATATTATTATGATGATATAATAAGAAAATAAAATCTTACCCGAACCGAGTGAGGTGCAAGAATGGATTGTATCTGTTTTCTTACGTTGCGTGAAAGAATTAACGGTTTTTATGGCGAATTTTAAATTAATCATACTATAAAAATAGAATTTTCATCATAACGAACCACTGTGCAACGGAAATGGCTGCGTTCGTCATGTCCATTCTGGTATACCACTGTGCAGAGCGGTTTTATGATTTGGCTGCGTCCGTGGTTCATGTACAGGGTTATGAACTACGAACGCAACCGGAGCAAATTATAAAATAAATTTAGATTCAAACTTTCCGTTAAAATTATAGCAAATGCTACCTCCCTGTATGTTCTTCGCTCCTGTTACTTTCTCAGAAAATTTTGGAACGAAATTTTGAAATAAATTTGGCATTTGCTACCTCCATGTGTGTTCTTCGCTCCTGTTACTTTTGCCGAAAATTTTGGAACGAAATTTTGAAATAAATTTGGCATTTGCTACCTCCATGCATGTTCTTCGCTCCTGTTACTTTTTTGGTTTTTGGTTGGTTTGTTGATTTTGGAGTGAAATTTTATCAAAAATGAAAAAGCTGTAAAAGTAACAGGAGCGAAGATCATGCATGGAGGTAGCACAAGCGACATTTTTTACCAGTTTTATTGCGACTTGTAAATTTGATTTTGAAATTTCGTTTTTCGTCACCGAGTTTAGATTCGTTTTCAAAATTTCAAAAACTAAATCGAATACGGAATCCGAAGTTTGGACAACTACTGCTCATGAAGATTATCCAGATCTAGAATTACTGCTCGGATTCCTAGAAGACTCACATAAATTGAAGGACAAACTACTCGAATATACAGCAATGCACGACAAACGTAGTAAAACTGCTAGAAATCTAATTTATTTCATCTTTGAAGTTGCTTTTATGAGTTTTTCACCTTAGTATACTGCTCGAAACTGCTCGAATCAGCTGTTACCATCGGAATATGCTGAAAAATGGCTGGTGATTGATAAAATGAGAAGTTCTTATCGCAATAAACTGGAAAACAGCTCGAAAATGCAGGAATTAAAATACTTACTGAAACTTCTAGAATGATAATTATTTGATAAGAGGTGCTAGAAAAACTGCTCGAATGATCAAAAACTCCTAGAAAATAATTAAATGAATGGGAATACACCAGAGAAACTGCTCTAAATGATTGAAATTATGAGTTATTGTCAAAATACATGTGAAAATCTGCTCGAAATAACTTTAATGAACTGTTTTTACAGGAAACACTGGAATATTGCTGATGTAAAGATAAATTCAAAGTGAAACTAAAGAAATTATTCGTTTTTATTGTTGGACAGAGGGTAAACCGCTGAAATCGTTTCTGAATCTCTGAATCGAAGGGATGAGTTTTTCTTTCTATTTTCCAAAAAAATATGCACGCAATGGAAATTATTGTGCAGATTTATTTTCAAAAATGTATGCTAATCTTTATTTAAAAAAAATACTTCAATTATAAATAATTTCACAAATTCTCCTATTTATGCTAAGCAAATAATTACATTACAACACTTATAATAAGGCTATATATTAAGAGGTTTAATTTGTTTCTCTTCCCGAGCAATAGAGCCCAGACAAACACCCCATCATATTTACATAAAACCCAGGAAATAATTCACTCCCTGCATCTGGCTAATGGGACACATTTTCCGATACCGCGTGAATGAAATAACTGACTGACTTACTGACTTACTTCATTTCTCCGCACGGCGTGCGAAAGTGCGTTTTCCCCTGTGCACGCGAACCAGTTTTCCCCTGACGTAACCATCAACTGCCGACATCTTCCGGATTATCCGGTCCGGCCCTCACTACTACCAAAACGCAGCTTCCACCAGGGTTTACTTTCGCACTAGTAGCCCACATTTTCAGCGACCGACCGATAGGTAAACTGGTTTCTAGAGTGATGTGATGGCTGAAAGAAAACGATCGTCCATTTGTCCGGTCGATAAGGAAGTAAAACCCCAAAGCGTCCGGCGATGATAAATGAGCTTGATTGATTGATTAGGAGCACCAAAAGGATGGTGTGCCGATGGCAGGAAGCGAGTGCTAAATCGATACACTAGAGCTCGTACTACTCGTCGTGCGTTCCGGGTTACAATGGTACAAAATAGTAAATCGATAATTGTGTAGCAGTAATTGTGTTTCATCCCCATTTTTAAAGAGTGACATAACTGGTGGCGCCACCCAGTTGCGCAATCACGAGGAAGAGTGGCAATGAAACATACATTTATGATTTGCGGCCATAACTACATGAAGCGTACAGGCGTATGGCAGGTTCTCATTATTCGATCATCGCGTTTTTTAAAAAAAAGCTAAAGGGGCTAATTTCATTTAGGGAAATGAACCGATCGCTCTGATCGCGTGTGTTTGTGTTTTCCTCTTCGTCTATTTGCTTTGGTGTTTGCCTTTTTTTTTCGTTTTTGTTCGCCAAGTCCAAGTGCAAGTGCCGGCGTTCGTGCCGGCTGAAGCGAAACATAATGCTTCCCCAACAATTCCCTTTCACTATCACCCGAAAACCTAGCACTATTATTAATTGAACGAGATAATAAGCTGAAGGGGTTTTTTTTTAACATTAATACAAGTAAACTATAAGTAAACTATTAACTTAAATTTGAGCTTTGATAAATTGACAATTTGAGCTTGTTTTCTACTGCACAATTATATTGTTAGATGGATGAATCCTTTCTAGCTTGATTTTGTCGTAGAACTTGATCTATGACGATAAGCAAATGGGAAAACTTCAATTAAAAATAGTAAAAATAAAACATTAACATGGGATTTGTTTAAGTCTGGCCTGCAAACAGCCACGATAAACTAAATACAAAGCTCCAAAGCCACAAAGCTTCACGTTAACTAGCCACTCTGTTATACTACTCTTTTATAGGCGCTAATAAGCCCCAATCTTTAAGGATACTCTCCTCATCCGATTTACAGAAGTCTCAATTTTAAATCCGCGAAATCCGCGCCAGAATTTCTGGGCCACTCACAAGGATGTTCAATAAGCTCTAGTACAACTTTTATTGATTTGTAGTCGTGCACTCTGTGTGCTTCTGTGAATGAGTTTGGTAACAGCTATAGTATCATGTATAGCCTAACTGATGCACGTGGTGCCGACTAAATGTTAAGAGTACTAAGCAAGTATATGGAGTAACGGACTTAACATGCTGGCAAAGAAGAAGAGGAGTTCGTATTTTCTGAAAAGAAACTCTTCATTTTGGAGCAACCGTACAATGTTTAAAATGTTCGGTTGTGGGCACCCATGTTGGCCAGCATCCTCCCGTCCCAAATAAACATCCCGAGTTTCCATAGTGCAGCATCGGTGATGATTTGGTGGATCGAATTCAGGTGTGGAGAGCTTCCACTGGTTTTTATCGAAAAAAAAACTTCAAAACTAACGTCGTGTTCTAGAAAACCGAGGTTCTGGAGAAGGTTTTGGCACCGGCACTTCAGGATCTCTACGGAGAAGGCCATTATATCTTCTAACAAGACGGCGCTCCGGCCCAGACGACGAATATCAAAGCGTAGTTTCAAGAGGATTTGACGGAGTTTCTAGATAAGATGTTATGGCCTCCAAGCTCCCCGGACCTCGATTATTATGTGCGTGTCACACATGCTGGCTAAGCAAAGCGAATATAAAATGAACAATGTCGACCAAT
>AXCM01004399.1:0-20897 GCA_000473375.1 Anopheles culicifacies | reverse complement strand
TATGTACGTTAGAAAAGGTGTTATCAAGCTACTTGTATTTTAAACAATTTCCATAGCCATTACCATAGCGAAGAAAAATATGTTCTCTAGATGATCGTATAGTAATGTTAATAGGAGAATAAAATATAATACGAGGAATTTTGCATGTACCAAGTGTAATTTTTCTTATTTTCAAAGTGTGTGTTTTGATAATCTCTACAATTTAGTAGAACATTAATTTCGGTAAGCTCTTCTAGTTTTTTTTTTAATTCTAAAAACACAGGTGCTCGAAAGTTAAGTTAAGGACTGTAGCAAAACCTTCAACCTCCCAGTATCTTTTTTGTCTCCTATTTTCTATTACTTTATAATACTTTGTTTTCATTTCACATTATTGTGATGTTTAAATTATAGTAAAAGATATTTCCATTACCTGTTTTCTTATATTATGTTTCGTGTAGCACGACCAAGCTATAATGATAATGAAACTCGTCATTTCTTATTCGTAATATAATTGACACTTCACAAATAGAAGCCAACTATTAGAAAAGAACCTCATTTATTCATTCAGGCGGAGCATTAATCTTTCTAAACTACAGTTATGTTTCATCGTAACCAACCAACATGGGGTACATGTTGGTTGGGTGCACCCCTATTTGCTTTTACCGTGCAGCTGTTTTTTTTTTAGTGGTGCTGCAAATATTTACAACTTTTCGTGTAAGCCAACATGCCCGCGTTCTGCTCGTAAACTATCGCTGCATTGCACTACCGATTTGGCGTACGATCTGCTTTAAATTGGCTTAATTCACTACACTTCCGTCCCGGGCAGTGAAACCGTTAGCCAGCAGCACAGTTTCCTATCACCCGCATCTAATCGCATTTTCAAACGATCCAGATCTGGTACGATCCGAACGCCCGGACACGGTTTGCCCCATTCATCAACTACCGACTTTCCTTGGGGATGCTGGTGGAGAAGCGAAAATTTTGCATAGGCTGTGCAGCTGCCAGCGCTGGAATGCACCGGCCTGGATTACTGTGCGTCTTCCAGTAACCAGCGTCCGAAGGCGTCCGTTTGCACATTTAACTGCCCATAAAAACATATCGAACGTACGAACAATGACGCTTATTTCTACCATCAAACCATCGTAGTGGTTTGGTCCACAAACACAAGCAGGTGAGCAGAAGGGTAAGGTACAGAAGGGAACTGCATGAATGACATGCATTTTTATGGGGTGAGATAGTTGGTCCGTTTCTTTCACGCTGCTGTAGCTGAAATCAAATCATCTCCGACCGATATAGACGTTTCGGTACTGCACTCACAGCAGGAAGTCCAAAACCAAGCGCGGCAGATGTGATACACTTTTTTCTAACCTGTTCGGACAGTTGTACGGTGTTGCTGTGAGAACAGTATATCACGTTCCCCGTGGTGCGGTTGCAACCCCCAATTCCCAATGACCTACATACAATTCCCAATACTTTCGAGTGTGAACTGATCCTTGTCGATCGTTTTTCGTCACCATGTCGGCACTACGAGTCCGGGGAAACCCCATAAAAATTTGCCTTCAGTTTCAGCAGCTCGTTGCCAGTGTAGGATGTTTGTGTTGTGAGATGTTGTTCTACGGGATTAGTTTTAACAAAAACATGGACAAAAAAGTAAAGCAAGCATTACACATTGGCTCTTGTGCAACTGCTGCCGAGTTCGTAGCTCGTTTTCCTAGAAAGAAAATATTTCCTTCACTCTCTCATCGTTTACTACAATGCACACAAATCATGCCAACCAACGTTAAGATGCACTCTCAATCTTGTTAAAATTACACGATATGCGCAAGATCAAACAGGAGGATGTTTATATTTCGTTAGCTTTCTAACCCATTTGTGCAAACAAATCCGCTCTCGGCGGTGAAATTTGAAGTAAGTTATCCGTTCTTGCCAAACCCGCCAGCACCAACCATCAGGACGGAAAGGAACACATTTGGAAATTGCACGGATGCACCTGCACCAGTGTGTGGGATAATTCTATCCTGTTTACTTTCCGTACCGCATCGCTAATGCTGACAATAAATGGTACCGCACAATGCACAAAGCCCTTTGAGCGTCCGGGGACGCTTACCACGTGCGTCAGTAAGGACCAAAACGGTAACGGTTATGATTGTTCCGTTAACGTGCAAGTTGCTATCCAATTGCATCCGATGCAGTTGCTGCCGTGTGCACTGCCATTGCAGTTGATGCTAATGGGAAGTTGTTTACGATCGCCTTGCCAAAGGTGTAGAGGGATGCAATCTGAGACGCATATGCAAATGTTACGTGAGGGTGTACTAACGATACTAATGTTATATTTACTTTTACGAGATGTGAGCTACGACGTTGGGATATAACATTCGCAAGATGTTGGATTTGCTGATTTTGGTTCCAAAAGCTAAGATTTCCTTTCATCTTTTATACCCCCATTTAAAGGAGTGGATGCTGTCCTGAAACATACGATCGATTATCGAACATAAACGATTATTCATTTATCCATTTTTCCAACTCTAACGAACTAGAGGATGGAGTACTTACTTATTAGTAAACCATAAATCAATCATCTTTCGGTTGGCACGCTATCGCCACTTCCTGCACATACGAAACACAAAAAACTAAAATTGAAAATCTACACACGTTGATTCTATGCCTCAGCACGAACCAAACCAGATGTTGAGGTTTCAAGCACGGCAAGTACTCATAAATTAGGACACTGCTGAAATTAACTCCTGTTAATTTTCCACTGCAGTGTCATAAATCGTACCGAAACCCTTCGGAAGTGGCAACCGAAAAGCCGATGGCACTTTACCGGTGTGCAGAACCCGATACTCCCAGTATGAGGTCTGACAACAAACTCGAAATAAAAAAAACCTACCTTCCTAAGCATCGACTCGATTGTCTAGCATCCTTGCTGAATTGTGCATTTCGGCTCCAGCCTGACACGGTTGGTGCCGTTTTCTGGCCTCAGAATCTCCTATCCTCTCTGTATCTTCACCTATTGCAACTATTCGATCGGTATCGAACGGCTGGTTCGATGAAAATGAAAATGGTGAAAGAAAAAGATCAGATTTTATTTTTTGTCCTTTTGAGAAGGATCGGTCCCTATCAGAACGGACGGTAATTTGATACATTTATGGTGATTTTATTACGATTCGTCTCTTCATGAAACCATAGTTCTTTGGCTCTCTTTTCACATCGAACGTAAAACATAACCGAAACAATCGTTTCTACATCCATTTCACCTATTCTTTGCACTCTTGCCTTTTAGACGCTTATTTCATTTTAATGTGTTTTTATTCTATGTTTTATACATTTTATTGTTGGTTATTGTTCTTTTAGATACTTTTTTTATAAAAATGCTTACATTCAATATAATTTAACTTGTTCATGTTTAAAAGTATCCTTTACTCATTTTAGTTTTGCAGAATTAGAACAACTTTTCAATTATTATCGATATAGGAGGAGCAAAGTAAAATTTATTTCCTAAAGCTACTTTCCTTGTTGTTTCGAACTTCTAAACGTCAAAATGAATCCTTCCATAAATTCTTTCCCTGTCATTCAAGGTACTGCACATACACAAGCTCTCTTGAGCGCTTCTGTATGTTCGTGCTGTTATTCGACGCTTCTGAGCGTCCTCTTCAACCATACAACCGTTGTCGTCCACTGTCCTGAGGTTACCTTTTTTCTTTGATTCCTTTCCTGATGACGGAAGCTCCTATGCACCAAACACCATTGTGAAAGAGTAAAGCAAAATAAAAAAACGATCCCTCACTCTAAAACCCGAAACATGAAATCAACGTTTAAAAATAATAAAAAATAACAGAATCCCACCACGAAGAGGTAAACTTGTCCTGTGCAAATGGCGCTTGCTGAAAGCAGAAGGCACATACAGGACACGCCGCCAAGCAAACAGGTAGAAAGGCAGGGCAAATAACGGATCCGTTCCTATAATGATACCTTCCACCGAAAAGGTGCATGTTTGAGGGTTTTTGATTTTCCCTCACGACGATTCCCTACCTGACGATTCACCGGAATCGATTCACATCCTCGTCCCTTCACAGCACGGCTAATCGAGTGTTGTACGTGTGTGTGTCTGACTGGCAAAGAGACCCCTGTTCCCGGCCAAGGATCACCGGGGGATGATTTGGAATGGTTTACTGCGTTTCCTTTGATCGACCAGCGGAACCTGTGAACGATAGACGAAGCGAACGCATCACATCACAGCCTTCCGAGCCAAAACTCGTTTGTGTTTGTGGCCAAAGGAAAAACATGGCACAGGGCTATAGTGAGGAGTAAAACAGGCTCCGGGGGTGATAAGCACACATTGTTTGCATTTGCTATCTGTTTACGCTTTTGCCTAGTCAAAGGTTAACGACAGGTTGACCATTCGGAAAAGCCCAACATCCGGTGTTCGACCGAAACACCGGAAGTTACCTTCTGAAACGGGTCTGAAAAGCTTGTTTCTCTTTGCTGAATGAACGAAGCATTGATCATTTTGCATGAATGAATCTGTTGGTAAATGAAGTCCCTTTTCGATGATGTTTTAAACGCTGTTTGGTATATAACAAATGTATAATTTAAATAATCAAGATCCATTCGGAATCCATATTCCAACATCGTTGCATTAAACACCACCGGTCAGTTGGGAGCATTATTTACACATTCTAGCATCCCTTTTTGCAGATCATGCTTCATAATCAGCTAATTTATCCGGTCGTAAATAAAATCACCCTTCGATTATGTGCCAGATTAAGCTATTCCAGCCACACCACCAATAACTGCAGCGCAGCAACGTTGGAATAGAAAAAAGGGAGTTAAATCAGCTGGCAACAGTTCCCATTTATCAGGCCCTTTCGTTACCACCACATGTCGCAGCTGAATGAGAACCTCGATTTCCGTTTAGTTTTTGTTTGCCATTCCAGTCGCATCTCCCAAGCGAAGATCGATCGACCCGCATAAGAGTACGTTTTTATCGCTGCTCTAACCAGCCCAGCCAGTTCGTATGCATTCCTTATCAACCGTCTGCATCTCGACGATGCTGCAGTACGACACTTAGCGTGTGCACCGGCACAGCAAGTATTCCACAGGCCAAGGCAAGAAACGGTTAAATCACTCTTTAACATTTCCATTTGCCGGGGTCAGAAATTTTAATATCCGACAAATAGATGGCGGTACCAGCGATTGGTTTCACATTAATTTTCATCTCCGTGTTAGGATGGACGCTTCTTGCAGCCTTTCCGGTTAGTTTAAAAGCAAGCATTTCTTAATTCAAAAATAAAATGTTGGTGGACATGATTTTATACTCTTCCAGTCTATTTTCATGACTCCCCAGGAGGATAGTCTTCTTCTCGCGCCTTATCTCGATAACTTTCCCTATTTCCCAGCACGCGCCTTCTTATTGCACAGCTTACACTCTGATGTCAGCCAAGAATTCACAAATCTCTCTTTCTGACATACACTAAGTCACGACCGGTCGCTAACAGCCAACGAATATTATGCAATAAGTCAGCTGTCGGGTACCGAAAGGAACCGCGAGTGCTTACTGACGCAACTGTGCCAACCGGGAGAAGGTGTTTATTTTGGAAATGAATATGTACCGCTTGTTTGATTATTTGTTCGATAATTTTTTTCGTTGTACATGTGAACATGGACTTTTTTTCATCTCCGCTGCCACAACATCTCGTGATCTCGTGCGTTTCGTGCACGGGTGTTTTAAAACAAATATGCTGCACGAGAAACGCGCATCAAACGGAACCGACTGGAGAAAGATTCTTCTGTCCTCTGGGGAAAGATGCGGGTGTTTGAACAAGCTTCATCTTGTTGCCTAATATTTCGGCGTGTTTTTTTTCTTCTCTTCATCAAAATGTTCTGTGCGTGGCAAACATATTTAAATCAGTGCCGTGCATGTGTACGTGGTGTGGATGAGGTGAGCAAACCAATGAATTGGTTTTCGATTTCCTAATCTATCAACGCTCGCACAGGAAGAGATCAATCGACGGTTGGTGCGTACGTTGCTTGCTTTCTCGATCAATGTTCTGCACTTGCTCAACTTATCCGGTTCAGTGGTTTGGATGCACGTCCTCCGACACGAAGACGCTGACATTCTCTTCCGGAACTTCCTGTCACTGGATATGGACGAAACGGTGTTCGTTTACTATGTTCGTCTTCTAGGATTTCTAAATCTGTCTTGCAGAAGACATGACCTTCACTTTTTGAACATTTTTTAAATGGTCGTTTCAATCCCCTCGTTTTATTGTTTCCCAATGTTTTTTGGGTAAAACAGCCACGAGCAAAATGGGTATTTTCACCAGCCATGTTATAATTAATAAGGGTGAAATGCATGAGAACCGTTGAAAAAGAATCTTTTCCCTTGCGACCTTGACGCCACATGCGATGGAAATGATAGCAAAAGGGTTAGCAGTTTTTTGCTAACGATCCGTTAAAAGGCTTATTTAACCGTCATTAATAACCCTATTTGAAAGGTACAATAATTTGTACGGTAAATGGTTCCTTTGAGGCTGAACACCATTCCCCGCGCTAATGTTCTTCGGTAATCTACGAATATAACGCGCGACGATTTTAATTTCAATTACATTCAGTACATTCAGACCTAAGCAATGCCAGGGGTTTTTTTATAATACCCAAAAGAAAACCAAATTCGATATGCATAATGTTAGAAGAAAACAACAATTAAAGGAGCTATTTAGCTTAAATTTTGATAAAGAGGTTGTTAAGTGCATTCCCTTCTTCAAGTTAACTTTGCGTACAGTTTTCACACGAGTACGAGTCCTTACCATTTATTGCGATGCATCCATCCTCTTCCTACAACAGCAATGCATTTTTTTTGATTCAATTACTTTCAGAGCATCGTACATTGAAGAACTGACATTTGATTCTATTAAAAAGCTAGGAGTTGCAGGCTAATACATCTGGTTACGTTGCGATGCAAGTAGATCATCACACGATATAAAAGATAGCTATTGCTGCATTACTGCAATAAAAGATGCAGTTGATTTTGGTCATTTATATTCATATTTATTTACTACAAATATCTTCATTAATAGGCCATAATTGAACAATTCAAAAACTTATCATTATCTGTACTAAAGAAAATGCAACAATTATTTTAATACTAATATCGCAGATTCGATACATTTTCTGTTGAAAGCCATGGCAATTAATGTTAATCGATAGGCCTGAACCTAGCAGGAGCCTTGAGCTCACAATGAAAAGTAAAGTCTGATGTAAAGCTCTTGAATTGTGAAAATAGCTTTAAATTTATTGATATAATTGATTCTTTTTTATTTCGCTGTGACGATTTGTCTTTGAAACTGAAAAAATGAATGAAGCATAGATTTACTTTTAGTAAGCTAAATATGCTCGCAACAGTCTATTTATTTCGGTAAAAACCGGCGTAATTATTTTGTTTGTGGCTGAACAACCACAAAATGTATTGGCCTATCGTTTTTGACAGAAGAATAATCAGTTCTGCGTGGTTCAGATATGATTTTTTAAGTGTCCTGCTGTGTGTGATACCTTTGTCATTTACATCATTGGGTCGTTGTAACTGTATACTTTCCAAAAACATTCTCTACATCATCAAGAACATCATCATCATCATCATATTCTCATCGGGACGCTAAAATAATCAATAGGTACATGCAATTGAATTTTGTGTAGACATGCGTTGCGCTTCGTCGCCAGCCAATCCCATGGCGTATCGATTCCCTGTTGTGTTTTCATTGATTGTAAACTCGGTATGTGTGCAAATTCACAAACCATCGTCCACATTTGGCTTTTACGAGAGACTATTTCGCTCTGTGCATTGCACGCTACTGTACAATAATGCAGAAATCTAAATATTTACGAAACTGTTGCCTGTTCGGAAAGCCAATGGTAACATCTGCAACATCATACGCAGCTGGAGGTGTTTGTATGCATGTGTATTTACCTTGGAGACAGACTCATCAACCAATGTCGATCGATGCGCAACACACATCACATCAGCAAACCCACCGAGGTTAGGGTAACGCTTGTCCCGTAAATGACCTCACGCTGACTTATTCTATCTCCGCTTATGGTGAAGTGTGTTGTCATAACAGTAATCCGCACCAGGAAGCGAATGAAGTTGCATTTGCATCGCATAACTTATGGCTCCACATGCCCGCTCACGATGCATTTTATTTACTGGCTTTGTCAGACCATTTATATCATCCTGGGCACCATCGAGTTGTGCTCTATTTCGCACCTCCTAAAACAAGATAAAAACTACACCAGCACACGCAGCACACAGTGAAGCTGCGTAGAAATCTCCACAAGCAATTCCACTGCACGCTACGGAATAGGGCAACGATATGGTTTGATTCAGTTTTGCACTGTCTAAAATATGCGAAGAGCGAACCATGAACGGGTGAGTACATCTTGTCCGGTAGCGCACAACGTGTACACTACGCCTCAGTACAGGAAGAGTTGATGGTGGAAAAATTGGCCACATTGCTGACTCTAAGCTGCTTAGCATCGTGATCTGCTTAGCAAAGGAGAAATGCGAGTCCATCGACTAGGGTCGACTTTATGTCGGACGTTTCAGCACGGTCGCCATTTTCGTTTCCAAACTGCGCATACGTCCCATTCTGGCCACTCACATCACAGCCGGATGTGTTTTGGTATGTGCATGGTATTGCCACTGCTTTGAGGCCACCTACATTCGCAAACAATCACCCAGGAATATCTGTCTACACATTCATGGCATTGATGAAACTCCATCAACATATCACCGAATGTTTCTCTCTATCTATCTCTATGCGTACGTTGTTGTGTGCCGATTTTCATATCAACCTTTTTTCTTGTTTTGGATATCCATCCTTCAGCACATGAAGGAACACTCTTATATGTTAAGCTCATTTGGAAGGTTTTTGCACCATCGATAGCATCATCAAGGTTGGCGGTGGCGGTTGTAGTGGGATATTTGATGCGTTCACCATTGAATAAAGGTAATATGGAATTTCGTGGAATTCATTCTTTCTCAATGAGTTTTGGAGTTTTCCCCATGCTCATTATGATAGGCTTATTGAGGAAATGTGTTGCTGGAGTGTAATTATGTAGCTAGTTCCAATGCCATCCTTCGTATGTGAATTCTTTAATCAATAATCGCGAAGAAAATAGCATAGAATTTCTTTCTCTTCGTTGTATTTTTGAAGGCATTTTCTATTCATTACAAATTACAACAAACGTTTCTTTAATTACAACAATAATATACAACAGTTCCTAAAGTTCAGTCCATCATTAGCTTGTGGGTATCTAACAAGTGCTACAAGTACCCGTATCCCAGTCAATTCTAACGCGCGTTATACTCAATTACGCTTCTTTTCTTCACCTTTTTCCGACGATTTGTCATTCGATACGGTTTTACCTACGGCGGGTACAGTTTTCACTTTCCGTTCGTGAGTTTTTCGCAGAATGATTTGAATCAGCGTGGCAAACAAACCCACAGGAATCATGGTGATCAGCAGCAGTATGGCGGCCACATCCACAACGTGTCGGGGCCAGAACGATAGATACAGTGCTCCACTTCGCAAGTAATTCATACCACTGTCCTTCTTTAACACATAATCAACATAGTATAGGACTTTATCCATGGGTTTGAGCGGCTGTTCACGAAACTCTCGAGATGCTTTCATCGCTGCGTAGCGGAATCTAAAAAAAAAGAAATGCTTGCTGTAACGGCGAAGTGTTCCAAACAGGATATTTACAGACTTTTACTTACTCTGGTTCATTGAGGATGTGATTGATAGCATCCAACAGTCCTTGCTCGGTAACATTTTGATAGTCGAGCTTTAACCCGTAACCAGCTTCGGCTGCTCGGTTTACGAGGATCTCTTGATCTCCTGCAAGGGGTAGACCCAAAATCGGTTTACCGTAGTGCACCGTTTCCATCATGCTAAGCAATCCACCGTGCGTGATGTGCAGCCGTACATTGGGATGGGCGAGCAGCTGTTGTTGGGGCATCCACGGTCCAATAATCACGTTCCCGGACTGATTCGGTAAGGTTGCGTTCTCCCACTTCCAGATGACCAGCACCTGGCTGAGCTTGCTGAATGCACCCACAAAAGCTTCCCGCAAAATGTCGGGAAAATCCGCTGACCGAATATTGGTGCCCATGCTGAAATAGATCACACCGTTCTTGGCCTTTTCGACCCAGTTGATCACATCCTGCGAGAAGCCCGTATCCTCGAGCTGTCTAATGTGAGCTCCACCAATCTCAATCATGTTTGGAACAAACGGTCGGGCAAAGTTGATCACTGGATGGCTGTTGACCATCACCAAGCTTACGTTATGGATGAGATCAAGCAGCGGTGGAAGATTGCGCCGTGAAAAATACCGTTGGTACACGGCTTCTTGCGAGGGGAGATACAGGTACCGATAATTAAACTGCTCACAGATCGATACGAACGTGTTCCACACGCGCTGCACCAGATCCATCCGATCGGAGTACCCCAGCGAGGGGATCGGATTGTAGGCAGGATTGTGCGGATTCCCAACCATCTCGTTCGTGTACTTGTTGGAGGCAGACGCACTGTACACAATCGCCGGCACACCGTAATGATAAGCCAACCTGGGGAATATAGACGCTTTATGATAAGATTGTAGTCGGTAAAGCAGGGGGGTATGGATGATTGTCACCCTATCGATGGCGTCTTGGTTAGATCTGGAAACGGGATCTGTTCCCGACACTTTGCTCACCCGAGTAAACTTTCACACAGCACCTGATCCAGGATTAGCAGGTCAAAGGTCTCGTTCGGGTTTTTTAACAGCTCTTGCAGCTTTGGATGGCCTAGCGTGTAGTCTGCCATTGCTGCCGTACCGTAGATGAGATTGGTATTGCCATAAAAGCTCGATTTGTCTCGCTTGGTAAACACGTTTGCGTGCAGTCCATAATCTATCCAGAAATAGCCAGATTGTAAAGTCAGTAGCTAGCGATAAGCCGCACTTTCGATTGGCAGTTCACTTACCCTCTATATGGCTAAACAGCCCAGTTATCCTCACCTGTCGAATGTTCTCGTACGCATACTGGATCTCAAATGGACTGACAACGGTTAGCTGCAAAATAGGACGATAAACTCAATTCACTGATTCACATTGATTGCCCAATTTACAAACGTGCGCTCACATACATCGTGACCTTTTGCGGCAAGTGCCTCAAACAACACCTGGCCGAAGATATAATTTGTCTTGCTGATGCTCGGAAACACGGCTAAAATTTTGGCGGCACTTGACGTGTCTAACGTGCCTGATAGTATAAAAACAGCTGATGCAATACAAACCACCAGCGATCTTCTTCCGAGAGCCATCCTGCACTGTCAGTATTGTGGAACGCACGAGTATTACTCACGGCCAGTTCGGGTGTGAATGGCTAAACAGTCAAACAACTGAAGTCGAAGCGCGTCGCCATACTGACGTAGCCTGCTTCCACATATCAGCGATAATGTGACGAAGAGTCGCACGCCTTTTGCTGATAGCAGCAGCACTCTCGATAAGACGGCCGAAAAACATCGAATTCAAACACTCCACGTAGCTCCGCCAGCAGACCGCATTGGAAGCAATCTCTACCAGTTTTCGTTTGCCACCATTCATTTGTTCCTCGTACGTAGCATGTACACGTTCGTAACTTGGCACATTTGGTGTAGTCCAAATTAGCCCTACCGGATGCTGAGGGTGCAATTTTCATCAAATTTCCACCCACCCCGAAACCTTGTCGACGTTTGAATCGACCTTGAAAAAGGGATGCTTAGTGTCCCCGAAAGCAGAATGGTTCCCTCGAGCAATTTGGCCAAACTAAGCGAACCGACATGAAAAGGGAGAGAAAATCGATATTTTTCGTTCATTATGGCGAAATGTAGCGGTGCGCTGGTGGCGTTCAGACTGCAGCCAGAGTTTCCAATCCTCGTGGCCAACGTTTAAACAATCACGTTTCTTTGTCCGTGTGCCGTGCAGCATTTCACCCTTGGAGGGAACATGTCTGTTACCATGGTAACATACCATTCTGCGAGTCAACATCATCATGTCTGTCTAGCTATGTCCTGGCGTATCCTCTGTCCCAACACACTAAAAGCAAACAGTAACACCCTCATGCATGGACAGACAAACATGCACACACACACGCAAAATTTATCCTCCCATCATAAACGTTATAAAAAAATGGAAAGTGTTTTGCAATCGAGTTTTGCAGCAGACGGTGATGGTGGCGTAGTCCTGATGCTTTTGCCCTCTTTGGAAAATGGCAATTTTACTGAAGGGCGAACCTGCTGGCAAACGAATCGAATTTTGTCGCAATCATCATGAACAATATGTAGCTGAGAATGTGGATGCTTGGGAACTCGTGTGGAACAGGACAAGTGATAGGATATTACGCGACGAGTTTGAACGTACGCGAACATTTAAACATGTTGTTTTTATCATCATTCGCGTTTTGTTTATCGTATGGTAGAATTTATATTAAATCGGTCCAAAATTAAATGTGGGTGCCTGCTTTTGGAGTGTTGTAGTTACTTCTTCAAGGCCAAATTGATACATAGGACGGATTCATTTGCATTACATTTAATCGCATCTGTTTTTTTCATATGTTTATTGGCTTATTTCCATGGAATATGCTTTTTTAATATTCATTTTTGCGAATAAAATATTCCAACAAACGTTTCACCAACTTTATGTGGGTCTCTTGATAATGTGTTACTCTAGCATAAATGTATGAAAAGAATATGAAGTATTCTAAGAGATTAGGTTTAGATTTGAATCAAATTGTTTCATAGCCTTATGGCTGAGAAAGGATTACCAATTAGAACGATGTTTCATTTTATTGATTTTGATACAATATTTTTTTGATACAAAATGAATTTAAAATTTTTGTTCAAATAAGATAAAACTTTAAACATAGTAGAACAGCTACCAATTTCAGAGTTCTTAATGGGAACTTTTTCTTTGCTCTTATTATAAAACTCTCCCTTAAGATTGCAAAATAATACTTCATCAACAAACGAGCTGGCCTTTTAGATCATTTTTTAACTGTTTGTGCAGGGTTCTCGATTTCCTGTTTCTTAGTATGAATTTACTTATTTTGCTACATTCCTTGATGTCTCAACAGACATCATTTCTCCAATATTTATCGTCGCATGGAATTTCTTAAAAATCGCACAAAAATATGTTTTATATACAGATTTATTACGACTCCTCTGTCTATGAGGACGGCCCAAAAAGACTCGAAAGATCGTCCGATGCCATGAAATGACAACTAGCCGCATGACATGATTGGCCCACCGCCATGACCGCCTACTCCGCCCGCTGTTTAATACGTTACTGGATATTGAATGCCAAAAGGCAGGGTCGAAAATCATGTGTTTATTACGAACCTCTAGTGTTTGGAGTGGCTCGGTGGCCGAGGAGATTGAACGGGCAGGACCGAGGTTTCGAATCCAAAACGGGCCATTTTCCCCGTGCGCTGGACTGGATGTTGCGGGTACATTCAAATCACGGAAGCAGGAATGGCCCTCTTTGTTGTAAAGCCACAGAAGAAAAAGAATTTTTGAATTTTCTTTAAACAATTCAGCATTAGCATATAAATCAATTATGTTTTACCGAATGAATTTGGAATATTGGGATATTCTTGAGGTTTGCTGGTGTAATGTTTATGCATGCTGAATTTTCTGGCATTTCTCTAGAAATTTGGGTCGTTTGGAAACTTTCGTTGATAAGAAAAAAGCAAATTATCCCAAAACTCAGGCAAAATTAATGAGTTTTGGCCATACAAACATTTTTATTTTTGCACATGCGGCATTGAATCAAGAACATTCTTCTCTGCATAGCGTTTATATGCTAAAAATATAATTAGAATTTTGCGTATTGTTTGTGCCCAGAAGAATGTAATCCTTCCTATCTAACACATATTGTTCTTTGAATGAATGACAAAATCTCTCAACAGCACAGTTTTGTAGCGTGCGTCACAACAAAATACCTTCCTTCGTCAATGTAAGCGCTCGACAAACGCATTAATGTTTCACTTAAGTATCGTGTTGCATTATATCCGTGCCATACCTTTACAGCCCAGGTGTAACATACCCGTCCCGAAACAATTACTTAGCCGAATAAAGTTCACCATCACTCGTCAGATGCCTATTTGCACGACAAGACCCTTCCCGAAAATCCCTACCGTGTTTGTTTCACTAACCTTTAACCACCAGTCGGTGCAGCGTAAGCCATAGAGAGGGCCGGCGGGCCTCGAAATGCATCAGCTGTTGCATCCCAGCGCTCATTTTACGGGTATCCGAACCATCTGCCATCCTACGCATTCATCCATTCATGCCACGCATTGTTTCCTGTGCTCGCTCGTGCGTTTTACACCGGGAAAACCTTTAACCTTAACGCTAGGTCTTTGCCCACCTGGTCAGTAAATTCTCTTTGCGGCCAGCATTACAATTACGAACTGCGGACAAACGCTGCCCATCCGTCAGGCTATATTTGCGCTTAAAGCATCATGGCAAACACTGCCCTCGACTTCTATTGGTACCGATCTATAGGTCTTTTTCTCGATTCCGCTTGGGGTGATAATTATACTTACAATCGGTCTCCAATTATTTGCGAAATTTCATTGTGAATGGTTTTTCACGCCTTTATATCAATCAAAGTTAGAAACATTTGATCGCTTGTTTTTAAGATTGGGATAGTTTTACTGTACCATTTTTTAAATATAGTGTTTCATCCATCAGTCATACCATTAATCAATCCAGCATTAATAGCATGAGTTTCCTTTTGCTCCAGGCAATCTCTATTTACCAAACATGTTTCATCTACGTCCTTCCTAGGTAAAACTTGTTTTTAACATGTATGAAGAATAAGTTTACCTTCAAGATCAAACCGACCGTCGTGTAAAGTCTTTCCGGCTGAACCTTGTGGATCTGTTGTGAGAAACAGGAAAGGAAGTCATTCTGGCCAACAAAGTCCTATGTGCCCGATTAGTGTTGAACCATAACCCCTAACACGGCTTGCACCAATAACTTTCTCTACCTCCTGGACACACACTCACACACGCGTGCTTTCTCTGTCAAATGCGGCCAATATAAGTCCAACTTTTACTAAGCAGCTTTCCTTCGGCACGGCATTCTAGGGTTATCCGCATCGGCTGGCTAGGCATTGACTGTGAAGTAGAAGGAAATAAATCTTTTATCCATCAACTAACTCCCTCCTATAGCAAGAAGTTTGGCTTAACATTCTCCCAGGAGAGCACTTCATATGGTTTTTTGTATATTTTTCTTCACATACATTCGTTCCGTTAATATCGAAAGTTTACGGATTGATGTTAGGCTTTCTTTACGAACAACATTGGTTTGCCTTAAGCCTCGTAGCGTCTTGGAAGTTAATACAGTTAGAAAACAATTTCATTATGTATCTGATTATAAAAATTCTAAATCAAACAAAACATCTACATAACATTTACACTAACAAATCCACACGGAACCGTAAATTGCATGTTAAATTGTAATAAAGCAAGTTCACACTTAAAATCAATGACTTCTTCGGCATGAGCAGTCAAAGACGGTTATGTGCTTTATTCGACGTACTAACCAACCAGCCTGACCTATGCACCTTTTCACTGATTGATTCAAACCTATTATACCATCGAGCCGCAAAACCGTTCTTTCAACAACAGTGCTACCGATGGCGAACCAACCAGGCATCCGTGTGGTACATACGAAACATAATAAATCTCTTGTCAGCAATTCCAGCTGACAAGAAAGTGGAATTTATTATGTACATACACAAACCGTACTAGGTAACACTACTTCCACGAAAATTCCTCCCTCTAGACCTTTGGAAAAACCGTTGAGGGACCTGGACCCTACACTCATTACAATCCGCGAGCTGGCGTAACAGCAGCACCGTGGCAGCGAGAAGTTTATGTGAAAATGTGAAAAATCGCAACGAAAAAACCAAACGGCTTGCCGCTTCGTGGCCGTTGTTGTTTTACAAGCAGAAAAACATACGAGTACATAATGCTGGGCTAAAGGTTGTTTCTGGAAGCACCATATTGGGATGGTAAACTGTTGGTGTATTGCGTCCGTTGAGAATGTGCTCAAGCGCGGACTGTTATTAAGCCATTAAGGTAATGGAGTTGTCATTTTCGATTTTGTTTGCTCTTCTTCTCATTGTTGAAATGGGGAGCAAATTTAGAAACAACTGACAAGGTGTTTTAGTTTTCTATTTTAAATCCCATATAGTGTATTGAACATGAAAACATCTTATTCATGTAGTTCCCTTTTCTGTTTGTTTCTATAGTGTTTGAATTTTGGTACCACTGCATAACATTTTATTAAATTATTCTTTTCTTATGTTTTCTAACTCCACTAAAATAAACTGCACTATGACATATCGGACTAGTTTATTATAAAGATTATCAACACGTACACGTAAGTGTTGCTACGTACTGTCTAATAATAACCTTACCATAAGTGATATTGAAACTTTGTCTCTCAATCCCATTTAAACCTCTTCAAAAGAAAAACTCACTATCGTCACATTCTCATTATGAAAAGAAACATTAAAAATCATGTGACAAACACAGATGCATCCTGTGCACTGCAATGCTTTTCGCTTTGTTTTCTCTCCATCTAACGTTTCCAAGCGTTTATTACGCTCATGCACAACACCAGCTACAGATGCTATTAATGTTCATTTTATTGGTGGTCCTTAGGTACTTAACCATACACCACTGGCAAGCACCATATCATAACCGTGTAGAACGTGCATAGAAACCCCGTTCGCTCAGGAACCATTTAAACCCATTCCCTGCCAGTGGGGATTTCCATCCACACCAACACGAAAAGTGTACCGGAAAAGCGGGCCATAAAATTTTCACTTTCTCAATTTTCCTTAACGTTTTCCTTCATGCACGTAAACCGGCGTAAACTTGGCACTTTGCAACCCGGCAATGCAATACCAACTGGGCGACGTCACTGAAAAGTGCATTGTGCTCCGTTTGCCGCTGGATGAGGATGGGTGAGAATGGTCGACCGAAGATTTACGATGTTTTTCAATCACCCAAAAGCCACATGCCGAAATCAACGACCAACGGGGCTTCTTCTAACGGATTTGTGGATGGGTTTAGAGGTTTTCGACAATTTTCGATAGACGTAAAGTGCAATTTGTCACGGACTTGTTGCCGTACCGATTTCCATTATGGTTGTAGGGGCTAACAATTTAAGGCCATTTTCCAAACCCGTGGAAAATCACAACTTCACACAATCAGTGTCGACTGTGATCGGTGATAAGCTAATTGCCAGGAGGGATGCTAGTGGCCCCAACACTTTATCCATCAATTTGGACAGTGTCCAAATGTGTTATTGCTCAATGATTAATATGACCTTTCTATTCTAATACGGCAAAAGCAAAATTGTTCGTACAGAGAACATCTTTTCATTTTATTTTTTAAAAACCATGTTTACTTTACAAATGAAAACTCTCTTCTAACAAAGCGCTAAATTGTCACAAGAACCTGATTGGCTCCCTTTGTAGGAACATTTTCCGACACTTTCACCATTAATTGAAGAGCTTCTTCGGTTACCACCAGGAAATGCAGCATACGCGACTCATCGTGCATCTTTCAGCACTTCGGCATTCAGTACAATACGAGCGGCGTTACTGTTTATTTACTTACACGACTGTCACGGTATGATTTATTAATAGAGAGCAAACGATTTCCTGGTTTGACTGCACATTTCATTATCGCTTGCCACCCATCATAACATAGGCGCTGATGACTAAAATACTGCTTCAAACAAATGCTGTTTGTCTAGTGCATTGTCTTAAGTGTTATTCTACGTAAAATTGAGCACTTATTTCCTCCTTCGTAAACTTGATGGGCTGTTTTGCGTTGATAGGGATTTTATTAATCACATTACTTGCTTTAGTTGTTACAATCTAAACTTTGTGGTGTATATGAAATGTTGAATGTATTATTCATTATACCAATTTACAAATTTATGATTACTAAGTGTTTTCACTAAACATTTGTGACAAATGGTTTAGCTTCTAATTTATACCTTTTTTTATGAAAATATCATCCCTTAGCTTTCACCAAATATTTTCATTTCAATTAAGCAGCATTGCAGGCATCTCGACGTTTCACACATTACTAAATCGTTTTATTATGAACAAGTCTTTACGATTAAGCAGTAAGTTGAGAAAGAGACCCTATTACTGCTCATTTAACCGGTAAATGTGGTACAATGAAATTTGGGGATAATGATCTTCTTGGTGATCACTGGTGTGCGACTGAAAAACCTCATCACAGTAGCACATCAATCCATCTATGCGGTGTCTCTAAAGACGTGAGCCATCTCATTTGGGGGAGAGCAAAATGCAGGTCAATAGCATTTGCTGAGGACGTAGCTGATGCATCACGGTGGAGACAAACAAACGTTCGAATTGTTGCTACAGGCGAGATACAAACTGTTCCCTTTTCTGATAGTTCCCAGCTCATTCCACGCTCAACGCCTGCACTTGGAGTGCGTGCGCCGTTCAAGGGTACATATTTAAATTGGAGAAAGAACGCGCGTTCCCTGTAAATTCAAACAGTGGCCCTTATTTGTTGTCAGCGTAGCTGCCGTCTATTTGAAGAAGCAGCTTAGCAGTGACCCACAGATCCGGACAGAAGATTACGATCAGCCGCTGTCACATGTTTGGCGTACCGTCTTGGTTACGGATTTGGCCAGACATACCAGCGTCATTGAAACGTTCCTTGCCGACTGATGGGACATATCAATACGAAGCAATCTACCGGTCTAAGGAATGATCTTCATCATCAAAGTACTTACCAAAAAACTGCCTAAGCTTTCTGATGAGGCCTATAAGTTCTTTCTTTCAAATGATGTAAAATTCTTGGATCACGACCAAACAACCAGTACTGTCGTAATTATTAACAGTCGTTTGCCGCATCGATTATTTCGTTGGCAGAGATCCGAGTAAAAACATAGTTG
This sequence comes from Anopheles culicifacies, assembly GCA_000473375.1. Taxonomy (NCBI): domain Eukaryota; kingdom Metazoa; phylum Arthropoda; class Insecta; order Diptera; family Culicidae; genus Anopheles; species Anopheles culicifacies. Next base: position 1,881 of record AXCM01004399.1, on the reverse strand, counting down.
ACGAACCGATCGTTCCGATGAACTTTGATGCAGGGGACCTTTCTTTCAAGAAGAGATATGTTTACTGTGCTTATTGAACGCGAAGAGTTAAAGCAAATTTTGGAACAGTGTCAAAAATGTTTTACTATTTCTCAAAATGTCAAAGATCTTCGATCAAACTGTCAAATTCGAAAACCACTCTTGACAACATCTACAACATCTTTTCCCCATGTGATTTTGTCGGGAAAATTTTCTGATATTGAACCTTGTAGCGCTTCGTACTTTCTTAATTTTAAACGATGACTCATCATATGGACCCATCTTTCCGTGGAAGATAGTTGGATCTTACTTGTCAAACGCCTATCCCAAGCATTTGGTGCAGCATGAGGTTGTGAAAAATAGTTTCGATATTATTTATGCATGATCTATAAATAAATTGTCCGGCCCGACGTACCAAAACCTTAAAAACTCTGGGGGCAAAGCAGTCAGAACAGTTGCCGACAGTGTGACAGCGGTACAAGAAATTGCTCGATGGACATTTGTGTCTTGCCATGTTTTCGTTGCCATTGCAAAGCTGCTATGCACACACGTTGTGGATCCAATTTGATGCAGCATAACACATTGCTTCGTTGATCATAAACATAATGGTTTTGCGGCATGTTGGATTCATCCACAAAATAAAAAATAATAATAATACTATCAAGACTTTTCTCGTTGTGTGTTGGAATATCACAAGCTTACGTCAGACAAGATGTAAAGCCTTTAAAAATAAACGAGCATGATTCACTTACTTCTCAAATGGACTAAATGAGTCAAACCCACATAGAACACAACATGGTCAAATCTTGGTTAATATCCTTCGGCCTCTATCATAATGTAAAATAATGACACAAGCATGTACCCAGCTGACAGTGCAGTTGCAATTCTAGTGTCTTTTTTTTTCGAAAACTTTATCAGAGTATAAACCACCTAACCGACCAAGCTGTTGGATCCAATGGAAGGTCCAATAAAATTCGAATCAAACAATTAACCACAACCGAAGAAGTTCGTAGGGTCACTGCGGTAGAAACCACAGCAGCAGTACTAGTAGGTCATCCGGTTGTTGATCTTTGTCAAGATATGGATTCCAACCAAAGATAGGCTTCAATTGACTATAGATCGTTTTGACCCTTTCCATTTGAAATGAAAAATATTAACACAAAAATACCTTCCTTTGTGCTCTGCCGACAGCTGAGACGGTTGTGACGCGTCATCAATTATACCGATCGGGTTCAATCGTGCTAATCGAAGAGTTGGTGAGATGAAACCCATTTTGTAACCAAAACTCTTGCAGTATTTTAAAACTGATTGATTCGGCTGCTTCACTGCACATGTTAAATGTGATTTCAGGTGTGGAAATTTGAACGATTTTCGGCGAACAAAATCGATTTCAATCCATATTTTGTCCTAGCCCGGACAAGACTACAGTACCGGGAATACAAAAAAAAGTCCGTAAAACAAATAATACAGTGTTGAAACGAAAACCCCTAAACGTAAAGCAGAGATTAGCTGAAGGGTTTGCACCTCTTTAGGATTACAATGGCTCAAAACGCCAGGTACGGTGCTTACGTGCTCTCCTCACTTCACTTGCATTTGAAACCCATTTCTGGAAAACGGGAGTATAAAAACCTTAAAGCCTCCTCATGTAACAATGAGGCCCTATGGTTTTTGTAATCCTCACCGAACCTATCAGAGCTTTTGGTCAAGGCAATTTGAGATGATAAATAAAAACATAAGTTTTACAAAAACTTTTGAGTGAAGTGTGAACAGGTTTCTCGTTTTCAACACTAACACAGAATAAATATCATTTTTCAGATGAAAAAGTTTAAGATCATTATCATTAGCTCTTGCCCAGGATTAGCA
>KI423723.1:3423-22610 GCA_000473375.1 Anopheles culicifacies | reverse complement strand
GTGGATAGTTCCGCACTCGTAACACACCGACAAGGGGAAGCGCAGACATCAAGAAAGGAGTGCGTTCCATAATAGAGCCGACGCCGAAGCATCATCTTCGCGTGTGCCTGTTGGGGATTTCGCTTTCAATACGCGAGCCGCCAATATTGTGTGAGCCCCCTCTCCGGATGATGATGATGAAAGAGAAGAGGAAAGTTGTATAATTGGCGGAAAAGCGCAAAACGCACAGAAGAAAAAGCGGAAAGCCATGGATTAGAGGGTTGGGAGGAGTTGGGGATGTTATTAGATCATGGGAGCAAGTTGCGTCTTGGGGTACGTCTTGGTGGAAACGTTTCGAATGGCAAAACCACCAGAATTTGATGTTTATGAGAGAGGACTTGGCTTACAGATACACACACACACACACACCCGCTAGCAAAAGTGTTTATGACAGCAACAGAGTACCTTCTCCATGCAGACAAGCGCACAACAAGCTGACGAAGAATGTTCAATTCATTTCCACACCCACCAGTGTGGAACCATTTATTATTAACATGCTGCATAATCGTGCTGAGTGCTGTGTGCCGAAGAAGGCGATGGCAACAGGTCTGAATGCCATGCAAAGAAGCAAGCACGCAACATTATTGGACACACTCCGCACAAGAGCAAGCTACGGGTAACTTGCGCGATACCATCGAACTGGAACCCGGAGGATTTTACGTGGGTGTTAAAATGCCCTAAGTGATCATGTGTAGTTGAAGTGGTTTTGCATGCTTTTGCATTTCGTTACAAAACCATGAGTTGGGTTTTGGATGAAATAACAACCACATAGACGAAAAACTCAGGTCTCTCCCCGAGTTTGCTCCAAATTTAGACCAGATTTTTTTTCTATCCAACTATTTTCTTGAGGATGACTCAAGAGTACTTCCAAACGCAACTCTCGAGAAAAAAATGAAGCGCAATTAGTAATTCATCTCTCGTGGAGCAACTGACCGTTTACAAGATCCTCCCATAGTCCCCTCCTAGCAGTAGTTTAAATCAACGTACGCAACAATTGGTGGTTTATGGTCAACTCTTCTCTTCCCATTCGCTCTCTTCTAGCAACAAATAACCCTACCATATTACATGCCTGACATGCTCGACATGCTCCATGACCATCCGGGCTTAAATTGTTGTCCATAAAATAAGGAGAATTCTACAACCACAAGAGGGGTTCGGGGCCCATTTTCGAAACAAAGTTGCCACGTAACATCCAAGCTTCTTTAGTGGCCATACTTAACAATTGGTATGAACGCAACTTAAAAGGTTCATCGTCGTTGTGGCTTGAGTCACTCAAGTAAATCCTTTACGCTCTTTAGACTTCACCATCATCCACAAAACGTCGAAGCAGTAACTCCGCATATGTGCACTCGGTGACGGTTCATACAGAATGGTTAATATATTTTGAATTTATCTGCTAAATGTTACCGCCACTATTTATGCAAGCTTGCACACATATGCTACACCCTTTGGGGCGTTGCGCACATACGCATATACTGTAACATGCTGAAGGGTTTTAGAATGATAACACACGCCCGCCTTTCCGACACGCGCGCATTTGCGCTCACATGGAAAGAATAAATGCGCCATTATACTTATGGCTCTGTTTATAAGGGGGGCTTCAAACGTAGAGGAATTACCACCTTATCATAACGTTTAAAAATAAAAGTTGTTTGTTGTTTTCTCTTGGCTGGTTGGTTCGTTTGCTGCTGATGGAAGGAAAAAGAATTCATTCAACGAGAACACAGGCACACACACCATAGGCGCGCACAAAATGGACAACAAAAGCGGAAGAGAACATGAAGAGAACATGAGAAAAAAAGGGAAAGGAACTGAGCAAAATATACAAACTTTTGCTCGAAGTGGTTGGGAGTTAAGCGAAATTGAAAACGAACGATTAATTTATGCAATTATTCTACCACGTTCTTTGGGCGTGTATGTGTGTGCGTGTTTTGGCCACTACCTGTTGGTTCCGGTATAGTTAGCTGCTACCGTGAAAGATTGATGACACCGAACGAGTTGGCAACTTGAACGCGCGCCTTATAATTGGTTCGGATTAATGAAAGAAGTGGAAAAAATAGAAACATTAACAAACAAACACACACAACAACTCTTACTTTTCAAGAGTATAAGCCCAAGACACGTCAGAGAGGAAGTTATGGGCCACTTCCATACCAAGAAAACAAAAGCACACAACAACTAAACGCGTACGGACCTCCGTCTTCAACGCCAGAAAAGGTTTCCCTCCGCAACCTACTAAAAAAGGTGATGGTGATTGTGGAAATAAATGCCAGTCAGTAGGTAGAGGAATGGAGAGACCGCGACGTAACAACACAATCGGAATTGTTCATCACTTTTAGGAGATGATGTTGAAATTTGAACGAAAAAACAACAACCTCCCGCAACTGGCGAAAATGAAAAGAAAAAAGTACTGTTGGCCTACAGCAAATAACTTCCCCCTTAGTGGGGCCCCCATATGTGTGTTGCATGGTCTGTTGGAATAGTTCAGGAAGTTTCCAACATAACACACAACACGCAGCACAGCAAGAAGAAGAGAAAGAAAACACCAGCACCAGACAGACCAGTCTCTTAGATAATCCGAGCTTCCGACTCTTCCGGCGTGATGATGATGATGATGAGAGTTGTGCAACTTAATTTCTTCCTCCTTCTCCATCCACCCGGGGTTTGTTTTCATTTCTTTTCTATCACTTTCTTGCTGGGTACAATTTTCCTTTCGTTTGCCAACAACAACAGAGCAGCGCTGCTGTCCACTGTCTATGTTCAGGGTGGAGATGAAATATTCGCACGGCGCCAACAACACCATCCAATGGAAAAAGCTTTCTTCCGGTGGAATTAACCCACATTCTACGCTAGGTTGTGCACATCATACACATTTGTTATCGTGTCGTTTGCTGCAACAGGTACAGGATATTTAAACATTTGCGTCTGACATTTGTGCAAATATTGCAGGGTTTTTTAATAGCTTTTAAAACTATTTTTTAAAAGATATATAACTTATTTTATTTATTGTTTCAACATTTGGAGTTATTGAACACAATGCCATATAAATAGCGACATTACATAAAACCAATACGCTTACGTTGCCAATAAACTGCAGATTTTTTCAAAACCATTTACCTACAACCAACACTCTCAATGTGGAACACATAATTGATCCTCTGATGCAAAAATTCAATGTTGGATCGTCGATTTCTTAGATATAAAATAACCAAGGTATTTATTTGGAATAAATTGAAAGATCGGTAACATGGCTTTATATGACAAATTAAGAAATTGGACCCTATGGTAAAAGGGGCGCAAATAGAAATCTAAAAAAAAAATCAGTTACTCATTATCACTGAAGTGTCTTACAACACACTTTAATTTGTTGAATGTCATCGTTATTCACCAACACTTTAGGGACATGCATTAACAAATAATTTGTATTCATAGTTACTGGATCACAAATGAAAGATCACTGCACTTCAAAATCATAACCACTGTCACCAGATCCAGAGTTCTCACGATATACAAGGTCGTATAGTAGAGCAGGGTGCAACTTGGAGTAAAGGGCCGCACCTTATCAAACAACTGCCAATCCGCCCCCTTGTGACTGGCATTGGATAATTTTTAAACAGAAATGGATTCGTCCCCCCCAAAAAAAAAGTCAACTGATTTTCCAGGGGTTACGGAATCCGTAAAACGTCACACTCCACTGGGGACTTTCCCCTATCCCTAGGAAGACCTTTTCGAATGTCGCCTGCTCGCTTGCTCGCTGGGTTGGAAAACCTAACGAACTATCATAACAGAGGTTGCATGTGCAGTTGCAAGGGGAAAATTGTTGTCCAAGGTTTCTCCCCCCTAGCTGCGGTGCAATGGCAGATAATAACAGTTAGAGATGCAACAGGGAAGTGTAAAACGTTACAAAGGGGTGTATAACCCAGACCCCAAAAACACACTACCAGCATAAAAATGTTCCGTTGCAATAATGCACCTTCTTCCCTCTACATTCTGAATGAAGCTTTTCCGAAAAAGTTTGAATTGGAATCGTTCTGAACCTATAAACTGAAGGGGAAGGGGAACTTCACCAACACAACAAGGCACCCGCATGAAGATTTTTCCCACCCATGCTCATCGCCCTATCAAGGTGTGACCCTACACCATACACAAGGGACAGAGAGACGGTTAGGATGCAACGTGTACACCCGAATTACTATCGGAACGGAAGACAAACACAAAGAGCCAACAACCGGTGGACACACGACCGTGACGACCTTGTGTAGTATGGCTCCCTCCTCTCCTTTGTGTTCCTTTTTTTTCTTGCTCCCGGAAAAAGTGTTTGCAGCGCGAACCCTGCACTGCTCTAAGCGGGGGGTCAGAGTCATCGTGATGGCGCACATATTATTGCAGAATTCTTTGCAGAAAAACAACGAGAAGCGGTTAACGATGCGTGAAGGAAGTGTATAGATACGCAAAAACAAACCCTCTTCTTCATTGTGCCACGATCGTCCATCGGTGTATAAATGGTCTAGAGGTCCTCTGCCTCATGTGTATTCGTGGCGTCAATGATTTGAAAAATTTATTACTCACACAGCGCCCACCAGTTGGTTTGGTTAGTTTCGTGATCACTTGGTGATTCACCTGCTGTTTTTACGTGCGGAACAAGTCAAACACACTTTATATTTAGAGCAACTCCAACAACGATCCTCCATTGCATTACTAAACACATAGCCCCCGGCCGGGCGCACCACGAGGGTTGCCACATCCGACCAACGAAAGAAGCAGAGGAGTTGAAGCGTTGAAAAGTTACGACAAAAAACACATATTAAGAATGCAAAAAAGCAGCCAGTAAACTTCCGCAAAAACATGGTGAAACCCACACGTCGTCGATGTACAACACCCCTTCACGCGGTGGTTGTTTTTGGGGTGATGATGATGATATGGACGGACATCAGCAACAAGCACAGCAACAAAAATCTAATCAATGCTAATGAGAGAACCGTGCAAGAACCGGTCACACACACCCGGCACTATATGCATATCTGGTGCGCCACACACATACACCCAGTCGCAAAGTCGATAAACATTCTATTGAACTCTTTCCGTTGAGTTGGCAACATGGCGCCAAAGCAATAGAATTTTGAGCAATAGGACACAATCAACCATATCACACGAAAAGAGACACAAATTGGAACATCGCGCACACACACCCCCAACCACAAAAAAATGATTTGTGGTGATTTTAAATCAAGAGCAATTAATGCAACAGCATGACCTCCGCGCGCCTCAAGCTCGCCCATTTGCTTTACCCTGGTACAGATACATCTACTAGCACTCTACTATTACTGCCTTTGGGACAACTCCAAAAAACGCGAATGAACCCCACACATCTGGACAACAGTGCGCGCTGCCCTCTCTTTCTGTACGAGGCGACATCGCCTTTTCTTACCACTTCTGACTCAATTGGTGTATTCAATTTCTTCTCATTGAAGCCAATTTGTGCGGCCGAAGAACGCGTACATTGCGTCAAACGAATGAGCACTACTGCATACGAACGCGGGAGCCCATCACCGAGGGCATAAAAGATCCCGCGCGCGCGTACAGAAACAGATGAGGGAAGAATACATCAACAGTAAACTACTCCTCTGATCCGGGGTGGACCCTTTATCTCTCAACGTGTGTTACCACCATTGCCACCAGCGTGTGTGTGTCACAAGTCATGCGTAGAAATGGACCATCATCAGGGTGTACACATATATCAGAGAACACACTGCTAAGCTAAGGGATTTTGGAGTCATTTGGGGCAAAGTCTAGCAAAAACCACCAACAGTCACAACATGTGTGTGGTTCCAGGAAGATATCTATCGCTCGGCTGTGTTCTAGATAACTTTTGGTGGCCGCGTGTTCTACTACTAGCTGTAGCGAATAGGGGGTTCTCCAAATCAAGTGTCTTGGTGTTGATATCATGTGACACACAAAACCCTGAGAGGAGATCACTGGTTCATCTTGAAATGTATACTCAGCACCGCAAGTCCTCCAGGGATCTAGGTTGAAGTTTTGTGGTCAAAACCAGCCAACAGGAAGATCGCTCTTCTTTTTTCATGATTTTTATCAATATGTATCCTTAAGGAAAAGACTGGCGCATCTTTGTGGTAGGTACTAACTACCAAACAATTATTAAAGAGATCACTCAAAAACATGCCCGATCTTGGCACAGAAACAGCAGCAGTAAATCATTAAAATTAATAATATAACTCACACCTTCATCTTGCAAAGGGTTTTGCGATTGCGAATTTGAAGAGCAAATCGGCATGAGTCTGTTCCACGCCTCATTGTATCCCTTTAGTTCCGCATGAACACGGAATAGTGGTAGCGGAAAGACTTCGAGGACCCCCGTACTTCTCCCGGTTCTCCGTTGGAAAGATCATTCGTAACGGACACAGGAGTAGAAGGTAGGCGCATCTGGGATGCTTGGCGTTGAGTTCCTCCTTCTCAGTCAAGCGTAGGGGGGTCAAAAAAGGGGGGAAAAAACCTCCGGTACACCATCATAACGGCGCGTGGAGAGCAGTGAAAGTTATGACTTATTTGCTGCTATTGCCGCTGTTGCGGCTGCTGTCGATCGATCGAACTTCGGGAGGGCACGCTCGCGCACACACACTTCCGGAGTAGTGTGTCCACAACACTCGTCCCCAACAGGCGAAAAAGACTTTTTTGAGGAAAAAATGAACCAAAATCAGCACCCACCGCACAAGCGCAGAGTCTCCACCAAACGTCACAACTATAAACCTTATGCAAATGACAGTTTCACTCTTGGTTCCTCTCTCTCAACAGCAAAAAAAAATAATATATCCAAAAAGGCTACCGGAACGGTTACGGGCGGGGGATACTTTTAAAGTGGGCAGAGCGAGAGCGAGACAGAAGGGTCCTTTCGTTGAGGTTTGCAAAAAAAACAACCATCATTTGTACTTCCCAATAAGAGAAACTACCAAAACTGCACAGGTAAAAACACAGACTAAATTTCACGAACCCTGCCGGTGTAGGTTGTAGTGACGCCACTTGGCGCCATTTGTACTGAGAGGTTATCTACCAACAAAAACGCAACGATAAAATGGCACTTCGACACGAATGTGTGGGGGGTATCAGTGTTGTACTGGGTGTAGTGTAAAAATATTTCCACTCGTTCCGGTGTTTGACGAATCCTTACCTTGCGTGGGTACTCTCCAAAATCGTAGTGTGACGTGCTGTGCATTATCGCAGTAGACATTGTGTTGTTGCTACGGAGATGCGCGCGTATTCAGATTTTTTCCACCTTCTAGGTACTGCACACACTACTAACCACTGGTAGGCACTATACGCACGGCCAATGCTAGGAGATGGCGCCGTGAGATAACGCAGATGATAATGATAAACACGCAAACGACCGCGAATAACGGACGGGTCGAATATGTAGATCTCGTCGACTGGGATTCTGATCGATTACTGACGATCTTTTCTTGCTTGCAGGAGAACGCACATAGAAATCACACACGCGCGCACAAAAACTCACTTACGATTCGTATACACACTCAGGACGCTTTTGGCTTTTCCGTGCACCATATGAAAAGATCACTTGCCCTTTTTGTTGTATTTAGGCGAATAAAAAAGAAAACCCGCGATACACCACCGTTTACGCTACCACCTTTCGAGGGTGGAAGAACATAAATGGAATAAAATTGACGCTCCAAAAATTAAAATATCGCAATACACTTTTGCTTTCGAGGAACTGCTACTACGGGCAGATATTTTCTTGATGGAACCGAAACGGTACGCTCGTTTTCCTGGTTATCGCGTACTTCGTAGAAAAAAAAGGCAGCACACTTATAATTTTTCAGCCAACCGGAATATGACGGCGCAGGGAGACAACCGCGTGCTAAAATAGCGTATTCGTTTTTCTCTCGACTACGGGAAAATGCACTATTTTGCCGTTAAATAATGATTTTCACTTCAAACTCACTCTTGCGTTTGCTTTCTTTCGCCACTTTGTTTGCAGTTCTTGAAACCGGCTCGTACCAGGTGTGCTTTCGTTGATTTTGGCGAACTTATTCGGAACTGTTGTCGCACCACGATATGGGGGGGTTGTGTGTCGAGTGCGCCACCGGGCCAAGTGAAACAATTTGATTTGTTTTTTTTTCTTTTCTTCTGTTATCGCGAATAGTGTGGCGAGGGACCTGTGTTTCGTTGGATAGATTAGTTGGGTTCCACACAAACGCTACGGAGACACAGAATCGAAAATGGTTTCCCGCGGGGTCACACACTATCACGGACTGCGCGAAAGGCGGTACAACACTTGGATTAATATTTCACCTTTGCCCACTACTACTACACTGCAGAAGTACGCGGAACTTTTTACACTGGCAGCCTAAAATGTTCCTTTCGTTCGCTTTATACGTTTGAGAGCAGAACTGTTGGCGATGGTCTGTGGAATGAGATAAGAAAACGAGCAATAAAAAGCTTAATATTGTTGCTGAATCATGTGACAGGGGAATCATTGGTATTTTCCTTAATAGCAATACTTACATTTCGAGTGTAATTGCAAAACCGACGTTTTATTTAACTTTTTTACGTTTGATAACCGATTCGCGGATGCTCTATACACACACACGCGCGCGACCAACTCGTTGCGTTCTGTTCTGTAATGCGCGGAAATGCCCTCCCGGATAGCACGATATTATTTAGCCGGAAAATCCGAAACACTACGTCCAATATGTGTTGTGGCTGGGGCGTACACAAACGTTCACCGAGATGTTCCGTACTGCTTGTTGTACACGCGCTGGTAATAATTGCTGCTTCAACCGATCTTTCACCTTTCGATTTCTGCACTCTGTGCGCGTAACGCGTGGGCCTTCCTACTTGGCTTACCGAACTTGTTCGCAACTGCTGCGCTAAGTCCGCTACGATCTGCACTGGACGCCGCTCGTTTCAATTCTGTCCCTGTGTGTTGGAAGCGATCGCACTTGGTGGCTCGCCGTTGGAACCGTACGCCAATCGCACACCACTACCAACGTAGCGTTGCGACCACACCGCACGCACACATCCGAATCGGTGCGCACACGTTAGGGGAGTGTGTGTGCGTGTGTGAAAGAGCAGTAATCGAAGCCCACTGGTTGCGCGTGTGTGCAACCTGCTAAATCTGGTACGTTTTCAAGCCAGTTTTGTGCCGCATGTAGTTATGCTTGTTTTTTCTGTAAATGCTTACATTTTCCAGTAAATGTAGAAAGAAAACTGTTGCTTATAAAATAATACACTAAACCCGAATAAATGCCGTTTAGCTTTAGTATGTGTAGTAAGTTTTTAGAGCGGTTTTGCCACTGAACAACGATCGCTTACAGTAGTGAAGTGGGGTCTGTAAACGGTGCGCAAAAGTGCGTCAGTCAAATGAAAATGAAATGAATAGGAAGAAAGGAGGAAACAAACAAAACAAGTGTCCAACACACATGCACACGTTCCAAGCGAGCAATCGGTAAGAAAGAGAGAGAGTGCAACGTTCGTCGATCAGTCGTGGGAGCGAGATGGAATGGCACTTTATTTCCCCTGCCAGTGATGGAATGGATTGTGTCCGTATGTTTTGTTCGTATACCGTAGCGCGGTTTGCGGTGTGTGATTGTGTTGGTGCAATTGGTTCTTTGTTTGCATTTTACGTAGTGCGTTTTTCTGTACTGTTGGGGGTATCTGCTTTATCGTACGATTCACGATGCGTGCGTGTGCAATTATGTGGAAATGTGACAAGCTTCGTAGCAATTAACTAACCGGCACATCCGTAAAAGTGTACAGTCTATATCCTTTAAAGGTACAGTGCTGTGACGGAACAATCGTTCCGAGCGTGGCGATAACAATTGTCGGACTAATCAGCGTAATTCTTCTGAGACTTTTCAACAATTGGCTCGCTGCAGTTTTGAGTAAAACCTATCGTTAGCTGAGATCCAAATATTAACGTATCTGTAACGAAATCTGTCGCTGTTCACGAATGGGACAATTCAATGAGAGTTGCTACAATCCAGAAGATCAGATATCTCCACTCAACTTGTATTATTTTGAAATTTATGAAGATTTAGCTCTAGCGTTAATTTATTAAAGACGTAAAATATCTTTACTTGAGATTATTGTCAATACTCACAAGTATTCTCTTTTGCACAAAAATGCTGGAGGACATTAAATTGTCCCAACAGGGAATTCCAATGCTGCTCCTACCTGTCGTAGTGTATTTTTTTTTTTTTATTACCACTGTTGACACCTGATAAATGAGAAACATAAAATAATTTCTATTGCATGTTCCAAAGGAGCGAATGCTTTGCACCTTTTACTTGTCCTGTGCAGTACCTGTGTTTCTATGTTCTGCAACACAGCACAAAGCTGTCCCTTTCGCTGTTCGCTTCGCAGATTCGAAATTACCTCACCAGGACACGGATCTGACGATGAGGGCACCTGATTGGCAAAAGGGACTGAGATGACGGCCCGATTTCAGGGTAAGGTTGGTTTCTATTGCTAAATGAATTTTCATTCTCTCCAGATCTTGCCCTACCCTGTATTTATCACTTTTTTACCAAAAATCTAAGCTGCAGCCAAACATGTAAAAAAAAAACCCGACTCAGAACCCTAACATATTTACCTGTTGTATCTATTCATCGGCAGGATCCTGTAGAATCATTCCGGTTGGTGGAATAAGACAAGGAAAGAGATGTAGTGAGTTCAGTTCGTGAACCAGAAAAAAAGAACAAAATGTTATGGGACGTAGGATTCCGTTGGCCCACATCCCTGGAGATCCCCCGACTCACGCCACTCGTTTGCATAACCGTGACGAACGATGAAAGAGATCAGATGATCTTCCGGGGAACATGCTCGTAGCAAACCACCGGCAGCAAACGTGAATCCCTTCCAGAAAACCGTTCGATTTGGGATGCGGAGATTACATAAAAAAGGCGATCCCTACTCCGAGGCCGTCAGCTCATTCTTATGTACTTCTCCTCTCTGGCGATCCTTCCAAGATCAGTTATTGCTTCCTTTTTGGCATTCCACTCACATACAACACCCCCAGCGTCAGGATACAGGCCGGTGTGCAGGGTGGGTGGGAGAGTAGAAAGGAAGAAGAACAGCTACAACAACAACAAAAACATCCAAAGAAGAACCAAAGTCAAAGCAGAATCACCATTAAAAGTATGTAATCGGAACCTCAAGAAGGAACGGTCGAAAAGAAGGAACCCACCCAAAAGGAGGAATAGAAGGGCAAAAAGTAAACGAAATACAACGGGCTACGCATCGAAACAAGTTTCCAAAGTGGAAAAAGGATTCTTACTACCCCGTGCGTGTGTGTGTGAATGTACGCCCCGCTTTCCTGTTCGTCCTGCCGGCCACGTACGCGCGCACCCGGAATTTTACGGACGGCAATGGTGGGATTTTATGATTCTGAATTTTTGGTGCTTTTTTTCCTGTTTTTGTTGTTATTTTGTTTTACTGTTTTCTTCCACTGTTCTCCACTGTGTTTGGTCCGTGTGTTTGCTTTCTTCTTGCAACTTGTTTAAGTTTTTCGTTTTTGATTCTCTCCTTTTTTTGGGTACTATTGTTTATCATGCTGCTCGTTTCGTTTATATAACTTCTACGCTCATTTTAGGTTGTGTTGCTTTTCATGTTCAGTTCCTTCTTTGTGGGTCGTGTCCTGTTTCATTGCCTGCAGGGCCATTCGAGCGTCGTATGTTCGATGAACGAACGTGAAGAAGCTTACGGGAGCATCCGCGGCGCAGGGTAAGTATGGTTTGTGATTCTTTTGGGGAGACTTCATCTGTATGCGCAGAATTTGTTGTATAATGTTGGCGTTTTCTTTTTTCATGTTGGCATATTAAACCCATTGTTTCAAACTCGCAGGCACAGCATCCAATGCGCTCCTTCTAATGATCATGTCTCAGTGCGGAGCAACACAGTTGAGTTGTGTATTTCCTGGAACTACAAAAGCTTGATCCCTTCCATCCAGGCTTGGTTGTTTTGTAAACAAAAACAAGCGTATAGAAGCTGGTCAGCAAATGGGGAACCCTTATTCCGTAAGCTTATAGTAAATCTTTGAGGGCTGATGTGTGCGTCCGTTCGAACGGCGAGAAAGATGTAGAAATAATGAGACAAAATTCGTATTTGATGTTGCAAACCAAATCCTCTAAACTGGCTCCGGTTTACGACCGTAAGGAAGAAGCTTTTCGTTAACGATTGTAAGTGTTGAGATAATTTATTGCGAAGCTGTTAAATTGGAAGCAATAAAACTGTGCTGATTGATCTGTTTCAGCTGCTGCGTTATGTTTCGGACAATTAATTAGAAGCAAATTTTATGTGCCAGCAGTAGGTTTTATGCACCACTAACTGAGGATCGTTTAGAAATTGGGTAAAAGAGGATACGTTTTGTGAGGTTTGCTGTTCTTCGATTGAATTTACATTGTTCAAGTGTCGTGAGTGCAAAGTTATAGCACGTTTTTTGTCATAAATTATTTTTCAAATAAATTTTGTGTTTGCCTCTTTCATGGGACTCACCGTGTGTCGGGAAATGACGCAAATACAATGATTAATACCTTCGATGCACTCTCATCCTGCATTATCGATGATTGTGGTTGACCCTACAACCTCCGCTGTACTATCTTTGTTGTTAGAATTCTTTTCCATGCTGTTTTAAAAACAGCTCACTGATACATGTTACAAGTTGCACTAGTAAAAACAAGCTCCGCCATCAATCTGGAACCAGCTCCATCGCTCCATAGCGTTTAGCTTAATAGAAAACAAAAAAAAACATTTGACCTTCCTTAAGCAGGGCGCACTGTATTGGGTAGATTTGACAGCAAGGAAGAAATAAATTATTCTTACAAAATGTTATAACTCGCCTCAACTGAAAAAAAAACCCAATTCCGTCGCAGAACCTTTAGTGGTGCCCGGCCCTGTTGATTGTGGTTCATTTCTGGTTCCCCGGCTTTGCGTGCGGAACGTTGAAACGTTACAAAACTTAAACAAACTTACCCTTATCTTTTTGGACGGATGGTCGAACCGACCAGTGGCCGACGGGGTCTCTGACAGGGCTGCTCTTCCGAGTTTACATGTGAGCCAGATCAAAACCCAGCCTGTGGCCAAATGGTTGGTTGGAAGCGTTGGTCTTATCAGTGGGCCGCGTCATTAACTCGCTTGTTATACAACAGCCGTGACTAGGCGCGTACTGGACATTTTCAGGTCATGCAGCAGCAGCAGCAGAAGTAGCAGCGGAAGGTTGTGATGATCGTGGCGGGATGGGTTGATAGACGCGTACCAGCGAACGGGGGGGAGTCTCTTATCAATCGTGTGGCAACACGGAGTTGGTGTGTAGAAGTCAAGGATGATGTGGCAGGGGTTGAGAGTTCAGGTTTTACAATGAAGCTGCTTATGGTGGTAAGAAAATAGGATGTTAAGTTATTTAAGTTCACATAACTTGTGCAACTTGCTTTACTCTTAAACAATTGTATTTGTTTAGGATTTTAAAAACATTACAACATTTAATAATAATTTCTCGTTTAAGATCTTTATGCAAACAAACTAAAACATTAAGCGAAGCCTATTACCAATGTATGTCAGTACCAATGTATTGCTGTCCGATATGTGTGTACGCATGACAACGCAATCGGCGCATCCTCACAAGCAATCAGCAAGTAGCTGTAACAAACTGTCAGTGCCCGTCCGTCCATCTTCGTCGATGCCGTGCCGCGTGTAGATGTACTTGTCTACTTGTCTACCTTGTACGGGTTGTCGTCTTGTCGGGTGAACGGTGAATGCAGGGCGTGCCGCGTATTCTTATCGTGTAACGCACCAGATATTGCAAATATGTAAACATATGCCGACATTTATTGTTTCACCTTACGCCTCGATGTCGAATGGTGGCAGTTGCCCGGTGCCAGTACATTTTAATTAACACCCCATGGCCGGAGGCTGACGGACTGGCGTTTGAAGAACAGTCGATTAGATACGCAACAAGCGCGCGCGCGCTTTCGAGCCAGCACCGAGGGCCAAAGACCGATTGTACCGTACCGGGTGCGTCGTCGATAGGCGGCCGCTAATGTTCTTCCTGGAGTCACGAACCGCAATACCCCCGGTGGTACGTGAGACATGCGCGATTCGCTTCCACGTGCTCGACAGGCAAATGTCCGTTCTTCTACTACAACAAACTGATACAATTCAGTTCCCATCGCTTGTTTGTGTTGGGTTGTGTCGGGTTCACTAGCGGCTACGCGTCAGGTGCGTTTATGCCGATAAGATGATTGTGTGCGAGTACGTTGCCGGTATTCGCAGATTGTAGCAAAATCCAGCGTGTGGCGATTTGCTACGGTTTCCACACTAACTATTGCATTTGTGTCGTCATTCTGATACGAACGCAGGTGTTTGAATATAAAATTATGTTACGATAATTTCATGCATATTAAACACGTTCGAAATAACACATCGTTTCTTTGTTGAACGTTTTTAAATGTCGGTCCGACAGTCACATGTGTGTACCGCTTGCCACACCGCAATCTTGACCTTGAACGAGATGATGAAATGAAACCTTCAAGGATAATGGAAAGTCGTCAAGATTTGCATTCACTATCATAAGCTAATGATTTCCAATTCGTGAATAATTCCATTGTGGTAGGTATGATGCATCATCTTACAAAGCGAACCAAACCTGATAGTGGCGTATCAAATGGTGCACGCAATTTGAATAATTGTTTCCTTCGTGATATTTGCATTAGTCGCTAATGGGAACAGGAGCCCATGTCTGATTATAGGTGACATATTGAATTTTAGGAAATCTTGCAAAATATTGCATCATTACAAAACACGTTGTCGAACATCAAGCAAATGGAAGTGGGTTTGTAATGTCCATGAGCCCACTGAAGACATCGAGTTGCAGGTTGTGATGTATAAGAGTCCGGAGCGGTTCGGTGGCCGAGGAGACCGAGGCGCCGGTCTTCGAACGGACAGGACGGAGGTTGGAATCCCATCCAGACTTTGCTGCGTATTATTTAAAGTCACGGAAGCCAGAAATGGCAGGCCAAGACCTCTCGAGGTTGTAGAGCCAGAGAAGAAGAAGAAGAAGATGTATAAGAGTCAAACATAACAAACAGTTAAGTCCTTACGTACAGAGTAGTGATGGGTCATGCGACTCTTCTCACGGATCAATCCGAACTCTAGTTCGTTACTATTTAATTCGAGTTCGACCCGTCGGTGCAATGGGTACGACCCGAACCAACGATTCGAACTCGCATATGGAATGTAGCACCCATGGGTCATCCCGAACTAGCTGGAGTTTGGAAAACGACTCGAACCGCTCCGGGTCGCTTGCGGATGGCTCCGACCCGATTTGTTGACCCGAAGCAGTCGTTATTGGACTAGAGGAATTAGAAGTATCGTATTTTAAAAATAATTTCTGAGAGGTCAGATATCCACAAGTCAAAAGTCTGAAGTATTTCGTTATGATAATGATCGGCTTCCTATGTCAGATTCTTTCCAACCCACATTGGATTGTGGTAGATGATATATTACACCTCACTTATTATTTCTGATACTCAACGATCTTATCAAAACCTCGCTTATCTTCTTCTTCTTGGGTAGCGTTACGACCTATTTCGGTGATGCCGGTTCTATATTGGCTTACTAGACTTTACTGATACCTCCGAAATTGGAGAGCCACTCCTCATAATGGGGGAACGCGATAATGTTCGTAAGAAACTGGAAAATCGCAGAGTTCTCTTTGGGTGATGCTCTGGACACAAAATGTGGTCCCATGAGACGGACACTTGCTTCCAGACCGACAAAGTCCTAATGTCTAAACCTCTTCGACGAATTCTGCAATATCTCGTGGAAATTAAAACATTGAAATTAAATTTAAACAATGCGGGCTCTTGGCGTTCCAGTAAATATTAATCGATATTGATACAGAAGCAAAAAAAAAAATAATAATAAACCCCACCAATGAGCGATTGTTTGTGATGTTGTTTGTGCGATCCTGTGCCTCGTCAAACGACGCACGGTCCCACGATAACGGTTGATAGTCGCTGTTCAATTTATTTGCCAGCATAATTTCGGTGGACGGTTCGAATGCATCGTTCGGTGCGGTTTGGCCCCGTTGGTTGCGGCAACCCTCTAGCGTTCGATACGTACCAATCAAGCAACAGAAAAAAATGAATGCCGTCCTCCACCTTGGTATATCTCGTTCGGCAAACGTGTTCTTTGCTTCGTTTGCCAAAATTCGCTCACTTGTGGCTTTGTTTCTTGGTCCGTGTTGGTTGGTTTGGGCTTCGGTTTTGGCAGCGAGAAGCCATGGCTGATTAAATCAGGTACGGTTGTACGGATGGTTGTTGCAGCCAAACGTTTGGAAAGAATCCGAAACATGAACACACAGCAAGATGAGTGGAATTGGACACTACATGCATTGGATGCTGCAAAGCGGGAATTTTGTAATTAATTTAAGAATGTACACGTAGAAAGGTATTTGTTTTAGTTTGTTTGTTGAAATGTCTGTCTAAACCAAGACGTATCTTTGAGGTTATATAAAACTATGAGAAGGCTTTCCTAGCAAGTTATAGTTTGCCCATACAATATATACGATCGAAGAGCTTGTTCATTCGCTCTACAAGCTATAGTTTTGACCAGGTTTTTTTGCCAACTGCTGTTTTTATAGTGGTCGTACGATTCAAGGTTAATTTATTCATAAACACTTTTTTCACTGTTGCACCTTTCCCCGGACAGGCTCCCCAAAAACCATGCGTCTCTCTTTCACAATGTGCGATATTCAATTTAAAAATTTTAAGTTTCGTCGCACGATTCACGCAACATGGCCACGCAAAAAAAAAGCACACACACCTAACACGCAATCCGGTAAGCCGGAGGTTGGGAGCCAGACGGTGAAAACAAAATGAAATGAATTTTCAAACCGTGCCGGCGAAAAGTGTGGATAAAACAAAGAAGCAACGCAACGACGAGAAATGTAGGAAGAAAAACCAAGAAAAAAAATATCCACACCAAAATCCACATGGAGACATGTGTGGTACATGTGAATGGGTTTGCCATGGTTTTTTTTCCTACTCGATAAGATAGTGCGGACGGTCCGGTTCCGACAGTGGTGGCTCCGTGTACGGGGAGTTCGGTCGGTCGGTTTCATGCCGCTGTTAAACGATCGGACGGGAGATGAAACGAACCAAAGCAAATTTTACGGATCGGCAATATGCGTTCGATTTTGAGCAGGGGATTCGGCGTTCGTTTTGAGTGCGAAGTCACGTAGTCGTTCCCTGTGACAGCAGGTCTAGACATATTGCGAAGAACCTCCAGAAGCCTGAAAGGACTAAGACATAGACGCCCATGGGCGGGCGGTTTTGCGTTCGGCACATTCATAGTAAAAAATGAAAAGTATCCGCTAACGGTTTGGTAATGGTCCTAGACGAGATCCACTCACAGACCTCCAAAAAATTATAGGGGTCTAGACCGGTACCGGCCTGGGCCTGTTTGAAAGAGGGGGCCATAAGGGTATTTGCGTTCACCCTCCGATCGTAGAGTTACCTGCGCGGTTTGATCTACGAGCCTAATCTATAAATATAATGGTCAGTTGCCGATCCGTGTGCAGGACCTACGGGCAAGGCTGCATGGTTCAAGCAATAAATTTTGGACGTTCATCTTTGAACCCCCTTTCTGCCATGGCAGTATTATTATTATTATTAGTCATAGGAGTCATCGGTACGGTGCGTAGACCCCCTTCAACTCCAACCCGTTTGCCGGTGCCTCTTTTTTTCGCCTTCATTTCGGGCGGGCATTATTTAATTTCGTTTTTATTGCTCGAAGGCTGCGGTTTCGACGTGTCTGCGTACTTTGCGTACTGGAGGTTAGACCGATGGTGGTGCAACAGCACGGCGCATAACTGCTGAAGACGCTGTCGATGGCTGAAGGTGGATGGGTTTTCACTTTCAGAGCAGCAGCAGCAAACGGACGCACGGCGAGCTACGAAGGGCGCATGGCATGTGAGGATTCCACCGAGGTGCGGTTTCTTCTACGTGCTATCGGTCGAGGGTCAGCGCGGTGTAACGGAAGCAGTTTTCATTCGCTGTAATGTTTGTTGGATGGAATATGAAATTTCGTCATGAGAACCGGGTCAAGAACAGGGTGGATGCGGCATTGAAAATGCCGAGTGGTTCATCTTCGGCCGGTGGCTTAAGTCGATTTCGCTCAACCATGATAAAAAAGAAACCATGTTTTGCATGTTGAGATTAACATAGTTTCACATTGAAATGGGACTTAATCATAGTGCGTCTCTCAAATGACTCTGGTTTAATTAAGAACTCACAAAAACTTTTATCAACCACTAATGCACTAATCCATCTTTAAGGATAGGCGTGATCTTCCTGTCGGAGAGATACGTATGACAGTATAAAAAAAACGTGTTGTCGGATGCGTCATCGTTGTCTGACGTTTTTATATCTCAGTATTAATTTCTTCAAATTTTATTGCAAAGAATTCTCCATCTGTTCTTTTTGATTAGGAATACGAGAAGCTCGTCGAATAATGAAGAGCTCGTCGTCTACCATTCCTAGCTTGTCTCTATTTTATTTACTCATAGCCCATATGTCTAGACCAAAAACGACTGCTTTAGAATTCGGTATAGGTTCTGTCGTAATGGCCTATAGTTATCAATTTCCTGCAATAGTTTATTTTCATGATACTATTCGTTAGGGACTTCTATACAAAAAAAAATCAAGGGCTTTTTGAAGAAATCTTCTTCACGACTTGATTGTTTGTTTGACGTCCTCGCGTATAGCGAGTTGCTTATCAGATAGCCTGATCGTCTAACATAGACTAAAAGAGAAAATAACCCAGAAGATCGATAACAGGAGATTACGTCGAATGAGATAAGCGTTCCCTGTTGTGTTTGAGGTCATATTCCATCTTGGTTTATCCATTTTGGCTTAATATTTGCTTTAAAAGCATGTCTAGAATTAGGATTCTAGTTGTTGCGTATGTTGCATAAAGATCGAGTAAGTGACACCAAATACCAGTTTGAATTCTTGTTTAGAGCATCAACTGAATACATGACTTTCGTCTATGTTTGGTTGCAGTGCATACCCAAGATTTAGACTTTTAGCTCAATTACATTCTTTCAAGAGAATATTGTG
>KI423722.1:6224-24793 GCA_000473375.1 Anopheles culicifacies | reverse complement strand
GAGACGAATGGATTATTGGATGGAGATCAACCTACTTAAACAAAAACTGACAGCCCAAATCCTGTCAGCTCTATTTAAAACCATACGCATTTGCATACTTTCAGGCGCTTTAATATTCGAACATTCGATTTTATTTCCGTTAGCGAATATTCTGACTGCGATCATTTTCACAAAGAAACGCATACGGTAAACCTCAAGGGTTTTGGAGCGATGCTAAAGCTGGCTAACTGTGTGGGCATAGTGCGCCGGCGCTCTGTTGATGGGGGTGGCATACGTTTGGACGCGGCTTGATATGTGCCTTCAAAAATTCTGTTGCAATGCAGCATATGTATAAATATAACCGACCATAGGATCACGGACGGAAACTCACAATTTCTCCAATTCTCTCATGCTCTCTTTTTTTTTCTCTCTCTCTCTCTCTCTCTCTCTTTCTATATTTCTCGCACAATTTTTTACTCATGTTCATCCCCTGTCAACACTGGTACAAACCTTACCCATCCGACCTCTATATATCCTCGTACGGAAGTCAAAGGGTACAACAGGTGACATGTATTATATAGCGGCTCATTAACATACTGCAATGTTTCTACCAGCCCATCTGTCTGGGGTACGAACGCACCATAACGATCGTATCAGCTGACCGTTATGAGTGCTATTTTCGACACGTGCCACAATGTTTTGGGTGTTTGCTGCAAAAGATAATTGGAGACAGAATGTAGCAGACCCACAACGCCAATCCGACTGCAATGAACGCTTTTTTTTGTTGTTGCTCTGATTAAAATTACTTCTGCGGTTTTTTCATTCCGTGTACGGGCAACTTAACGCGGCGTTAAGACAAAACATGGGAACGCATATTTGCATTCGCTCGCGG
This sequence comes from Anopheles culicifacies, assembly GCA_000473375.1. Lineage (NCBI taxonomy): Eukaryota > Metazoa > Arthropoda > Insecta > Diptera > Culicidae > Anopheles > Anopheles culicifacies. Next base: position 23,922 of record KI423722.1, on the reverse strand, counting down.
TCACATTCTACAATGTAAAACCATGCACGTAAATTATTTTTAGCCACCATTCCATGCTTTCTGTTACAACCGTTTTTATTTACCAGTTTGCTTTACGATTGTTTTACGTGGCTGGAATCGTAAAACAAAGGTATAAGCATCATACAAAAGAAAGCAACTATTTTTGCATATCATCGCTCTTTTTTTTTAAATCAAAAATGAAGCTGTTTTATCCGGAAAGTTAACTGCCGTTGCGTTTAGTACTTTAACATAAGTAGCTTATAGCAGAAGGAGCGGCACGGTGGCCCAGAAGATAGCGGCACCGGCCTTTCCAAACGGGGCTCCTGCCGAGGTTCGAATCTCATTTGGACCGTTCCACCCCGTACGCAGGACTGTGACTATCCTGTTGCGGGTGCATTCAAGTCACGAAAGCCAGAAATGGCAGGTCCAAGACCTCTCGAAGTTGTAGAGCCATTAAATTGTAATAAGAAGAAGATTGGTAGATTTTTTCTGCCACAAAGTGATTAAGAATAGCCATATTCTAACATCACGAAACCAAGCTTTGTCTGGTGGAGATTTCAGCATGGAAGACAACGAACGTTTCAGACAAATTAAAAACGTCTAAGAACCACCAAGTGTACACACAAAACAAATAGACGTAGCACATGTTTTGATAGAATTAAATAAAAAGTATTGGAACGGTTATTAGAAGGGTCAACTGATTTCTATATCTTTCTAAACAACTGTTAAATAAATTAATTTAGAATTAAAATTTAAAATGTGTTTGTTAGATTTAAAGTAAATTTTGACTTTAAGTTTTTTCTACACGCTACGAATTAAGTTAGAGCTTCACTCGATAGAACGAAGGCCTTATACAAAAAAAAACATTTAAAAAAAATTATTTGTTATAAATCAATAACATAAGGTAAAGTGGATTTCAAATTAAACAAAAGGTTATAAAAAATATTTAAAACAGTTTTTGAGATACACTAACACATTAAACCTGCGCTGCAAGAAGCAATCGAATTGATTAAACGATTACAGCTACTTTAGCACAATTTAAATACCCCTTTTCAGATGTAACTCTTCCACCGGACACTTACTATACGATACAACTTTTTCTCCATAGTCGCGTTTTCGGTACGTTGTTTGCTTAATTTGGTCACAAATTTTCACCACACTCGGTTGCGCATGCAAACAAAACTAATCAATAAAAATCGCGTATAAATTTAGCCGTGCCGATACCGGCGTTCGATGAATGGGGTGGCGCACACCCGCTGTGTGCTTCGGGCGCTGACGAAGATATTTTTATTTCCCACCCATCACATCTTGTCGTAGTAGCCGAGCCGGGCCGCTTCACGCACAATCGCCACGAATGCGGCGAGCGTTTCCCGACCGACGGGCAGTATCTGTTCCGCCGGGAGGATAAACATGTCGGTCGAGTCTGGTGGGCCGCGAAGTTCGAACGTCAGCGATACGGGTATGCCGCCCGGTTGGTAGGCCCAATCGATCGAACCACCGCTGGACGGGTAGATGGTTTCGTGTTTGCTGCCGCCCCGGTACACCGTACCGTTTACTGCCGTCAGTGCTTCGATTGCTTTGTCCGTGATCGATTGCAAATCGTCATAGTTGGATACCTTTTCCGCTGTGTGACCGTACGGGAACATGAGCAGCTGGGAGTACGAATGCAGCGCAATGTACGTCCGGATGCGTGCGGTATCAACGTTCGCCCGCAGGAAGTTTGCGATCGCAATCGATTCCGGTTCGGAGAATGGTCCACTGCCGGAAAAGTCGTAACTGCACGGATCATTGCTCGAGCCGGTACCACCCCAGTTACTGTCGAAGTTGCGGTTCAGATCCACACCTCGGCACAGTCCGTATGGTTTGCGATTTTTGCGCCACAGTCGATCGCCGGTAAAGGTAAACCGGTAACCGTCTGGGTTGACGATCGGGAAGAAATACCAATCGTATGCGGTACCGATCTCCTGCACGGCCGGGTCCTCCGACGTGATCAACTCATGCAGCAGAAAGGTGGCAGTTGCCGGAGAGATCCACTCCCGCGCATGTATGCCACCTTCCACCACGATCGCTTTATTGTCCGGGCGGCGCGAAAGCTTTACACCCTTAATCGGGCGCCCCTCGTAGCTTTGCCCAATGTCAAGTGTAGTTACATGCTCGGGATATCGTGACGCAAGCGACTCCATCCATGCGTAGATCGTCTCCAGCTGATAGTAATGCTCCCAGCCCAGCTCGGTTGGTTCCGTTGTGATCGGTTTGACCGTGGCCGCTTCACGATCAATCAGCTGCTGCATATTGCGCTCCAGCAAACGCCCATTCACCCCGTGCAGCGTGAGCAGATCCTCAAAATCGGCCACCTTACTGGCAGACACCATGATCGTTAGCTGCTGGCCCGGTTGCCGGGCATGGCCATAGAATGTGCAGCTATCGCTCTTCGCTTCCAGCTGCTGAAACAACTGCACCTGCTCGTCCGTGGCCAGTTCGACCCGGTACAGCCGATAGTGATCGTACCGTGCGGCATCATCCCCGGCAGCATCACCTTCAATCGGTACAATAATAGCAATTAGGAAAATCACCACACACCCAATGGGAACTGTTTTACCAGACATCTTGCTGGCGACTGAAGCGATCAATCCCGGCCCAGTCGTAAGTGTACGCGTTCTACCTACGAAAGAAATCAATCAAATTGCAACTGTCCCACCACTATCAGGCAAATTGTATTTTTGATACTTTCCTATGAAATCAAAAGAAACAACAATCTTATCTTACCCACCTTTTACAGCAACAACGTTCACACAATTGAGCGTCAAAATGCGAAGGATGACTAGGATTAATATTCACAGCAACCGTCGTATCACGTTATCTTGTGGATGCTGTTAAAATGTAAATAAACCGTTCGTTTATTTTACTTCACATTGCGCTGTTTTTAGTACAGCAGCACTATAGGTCGGTATGGTACAAAGAGAGTCACGACGAAACAAACCGCACTTTTGCATGTAAATTCTCGTATGTTTTATAAAAATAATAAAAATAACTAAAAATATTTATTTCACATTTCTGTCCATCACCTTCACACCGTGAGAATGTCAAAGTTGTACTAAAACCAAAGTCGAGCAGTATTGTGCTCGAAACCGGCAAAACGGAAACAAATCATCTTGCTGTTTGCCGTTATTATTTACCCACTTTATCACGAACGAGATAATGAAACAGATTAATTAACAAGCGAAACATTTCCGAATGATCATAAATCAATCTACAAGGGTAGACATTGTTTAAATAGCTTTAATATTACTCAAAGCAAACACATCACATGCATACATCGAGCCTTAGAGTTCCTGTCTATTCGTATCGCTTTCGTAATATCCTAGTCGTGTGCCTTCCCCTAGCATTGCGACGAGGGCGGCCAACAGCTCCTCGGCAGTTGGAATGATTTCCTCCGCCGGAAGTACAAACATGTTCGTGCTGTCCGGTGGTCCCCGAAGCTCGAACGTGTACGCTACCGGTATACCGAGCGCACTGTACACCCAGTCCACACTGTCCCCAGACGATGGGTAGATCGTTTCAATCATCGCACCGGACACGTACTTGGTGCCATGCGTGCGCTCGATCGCCTCCACACCCTTTTGACCGATTGCGACCAAATCGTCGTAATTCGGCACCCGATCCGTCTTATACCCGTACGGGAACATTACCAGCTGCGAGAAGGAGTGAATCGAAAAGTACGTCCTGATGCGCAGCTTCTCTACATTCTCCGTAAGAAATCTAACCAAGGCTCGTGTTTCCGGTTCGCTTGCTTCGCTGCCACCGGCAAAGTCGTACCGGCACGGATCCGAGCTTGCTCCCGGACCGTTCCAATCGCTCGCAAAATTACGGTTCAAATCCACGCCGCGGCACAGTCCGTAGGGTTTGGTGTTTTTACGCCACAACCGATCACCCTCGAACGTGTACCGGTACCCGTCCGGGTTGACGACCGGAAAGATGATCCAGTTGAAGCTGTCCGCCAGCTGGCGCACATCCGCCCGGTCCGAGGTGAGCAGCTCGTTCAGCACAAACGTGCAGCTGGCCGGTGAGATCCATTCACGCGCATGTATACCACACTCAACAAAGATCGCACTGTTGGCCGGATTTTTCGCTAATTTCACACCGTAAAGGGATTGATTCTCGTAACTAGCGCCCAGCTCGATCAGCTCCAGATCAGAATGGCGTGTTAACTGCAACCGCAACCATGCATTGATCGTGTCCAGATGATGGTAGAAGTGCCAGTTAAACTCTTCCGGTGGGGTGTTTTTCGGTTTGATCGTGGACTGTTCTCGATCGATGAGATTCTGCATGTTGTAGAGCTGTAAGGAAATGTGATGCTATAGAAATGCTCCCCCAGAATGGCCTACCAAGGAAAGAGTCTTACCAGTATCGTACCCTGCAGTTCGTATCTGGAAAGCAGCTCCGTTATTTCGGCTATTTTGTGAGGTGCCACCATGATGGTGAGGTTTTGGTTGGGCTGTCGGGCATGGCCCATGAAGGCGTAGCTATCACTTTGCTCCTCTAGCTGCTGCAGCATCTCCACCTGCTCCTGAGTCTGGATAAGGAGCCGGTACAGCCGGAAATGGTCGTATCGGGCCGGATCTGCATTGGCCACCGTTGCTATCGCGATGACCAACGCAACCACCAGCACCCAACGAGAAGATTCCATCCTGGAGCACAACCGGTACTGCTGGCAGCTGGTCAAGAAATGGTTCCCTTTGTACGGATCGGCCTAATGCCTGATTCCCCCGGCAAGCACTGACTGGTTTTGACAGGTTCAACAGTTTACATAAGGCCCACGATAAGAACAATGGCGATTGTTTTGCTATCTCATCGCATGATGTTACTGCGCACACATACAGCCAAACCAAAAATGAATCTCCCTAGAGTTACATATACGTTTGGTGTAATTAAATTATGTTATAAAGTTCAATATCATTTGAAAGAAATTTGAAAGAATAAAACGATGAAAACGATTTGGAATTGAAACGACTTCGTTCGGAGAATTAAGAAAACAGCACGTTTGGTGCACTAATGTTATTATTCACTATATTTCATCGCGTATCTCTAATGCAGAATGCTGCTTTAAATTACAATCCTTTTTTATCAGTTACTCGTACTCTCGCTAGAATTGATACATATCTTCCTAGTGGTTTAAGCTATTCAATACAATCAGTCACTGCTGATTCGTTTCGTCCGAACCGTCCAGCCCGAAAAGCTTTCATCACATCGATTAAGCACGACGTCAAACATTCATTTTGGTTGATTAGGCCAAGGGTTTTGCGTGTAGCAACATTTCTCCCATTCGTTCAGAATGTACAACAAATCTTCTTACGGCCCGCGGGCATATACAGTTGGGAATAGAGTGTACAGTCTTATGCTACCTGCGGGACCCGTTCCTCTTCCCGAGCTTCCACACTAACCTGTTCGCTGTTTAGCTTCTCGCCGGCCAGTAACCGTTGGATGTCACTCAGCGATTTGCCCTTCGTTTCCGGCACCATCACAAACACAAACACCGTGCCGAGCAGGGAGATGCCTGAGAACAGCCAAAATACGCCCGCCTCGCCCATTGCATCCTTCAGGTTGGTGAACACTTTCGTTACCAGGAAAGCGAGCAGCCAATTAAACACACCGGCCAACGGGCTGGCGAACGCTTTCACGTTGTTTGCAAACAGTTCGCCCACCATCAACCATGGGACGGGACCGTAACCGATCGAGAACATGGCAATGAACAGACAGACAGCCAACACGGCCAGCCAGCTAAGATCGTCCACCTTGGAGGGATCGTCCTGCTTCAGCTGGAAGTAAACCGCGAGCAGTATCGTCGAGACGGCCATCATCAGATCGGATGCGAGCAGCAGTATGCGGCGGCCGACTTTGTCCACCACGGCGGATGCAACCAATGTCGCCACCACCTGTATTCCGCCGACGATGATCGATGCCGAGCTCATCTCCTTGCCACCGTTGGCGCTGGCAAAAATAGCCGAGTTGTAGAAAATGACCGCATTGATACCGGACAGCTGCTGGAAGAACATCAATCCGAGCGAAATAATCAACGCCCGGATTGTGGCCTTCTGCCGGAACGCTACCAGCATTGGAATCGCTTCCGCCTTCACCTTCTCATCTGCCTGTTTCAAATCCTCTATTTCTGCTGCCTCATCGTACTGCGCACCTCGGAGCCACTTCAGCGAGCTAGACGCTTCACTGTAGCGTCCCTTTTCCACCTAAACGAGTGAGAAAGAAAACGATTAAGCATCTAAGTTCGGCGGACACACAGCGGCACAACACACTTACGAAGTAGTACGGGCTTTCCGGCATGAAGAAAAAGATGACGCCGAATGCGAGCGGTATCACGCCGCAGATAATGCTGAGGACCTGCACGTCCACGCCGGCACCGACCGCATACACGAACAGAATGCCAACTGTCACCATCAGCTGGAAGAACGTACCGAGCGTACCGCGAATGGACGGTTGGGCGATTTCCGCCGTGTACGTGGGGGCCGCCACACAGAACGCACCACCACCGATACCAAGGAACAACCGACCCACCATCATCATGGCGACGTTCTCCGCGAAAATAATCAGCAACCAGCCCAGTACGAGCGGCAGTACCATCGTCAGCATAGACCATTTCCTGCCAATCATCTTCATCATGTAGCCGATCGGGAAACACATCAAGGCCGCGCCAAGGTTCGAGATCGAGCCGATCCATGAGAACTGTTCGTCCGAGATCGGGAATCCGTACTCGCCCTGCTCGGTTAACGGTTTGTCGGTCGGTGCCGTCCAGCCGAGAAACGTACCGGCCGCTAGTGCACCGCCGGACGCAGCCAGACCGGCTATGTACTGTGGCAACTTCCGGCCCGATTCACCCGCCACATTGTTCACAACAAACTTCGACATTGCGTCGCGCGCCTGCATAAACGAAAGAAGTAGAAAAGGTTGGTAAACAATTTGAATACAAAATATATTTGTACTACTAGGTTTATTACATTGTCCCCAGTCCCATAATCCGACCGGTTCGATGGTAGGGCGGGCGTAATTAGTGGCGCTCTTTCCTCGGTGTCAGACATGTTGCTTTCGCACGGCACTGCCCAATGTTGGGTAAAAATTAAAGGTTTCTTTTGAGATTTACTCCATTTATCTTCTGGATACACTTTTTACAAACACTTTCAAAACATGGACCGATAGCTGAGGTTTCATGTTTTTAAATGATCAGGTCCTTTGTTTATGTGTTTATGTAGCTGACAGATTGTTTTTAGTACAAGATAACACAGAAGCGGTGCTCAGACGAAAATCGGAAAAAAACGAATATGACGCTGCTGTCAGTTTTGAAAGACAGCATCGGTAGAAATAAGCCATAGACAGCATATGATTTGCGTATTGCATAAATGTAGGCTTGTAAAGCAAACCAGTTTAGTTTTAAGACGCTATGCACTTTGCTAAGTTTAAGTGGTGTCAGTGCTCGTCGTATTACTTTATCTGTCAGATTCTTTACAGATTATTTATGATATCCAAGTAATTACAACATTTTAGCGTTTTTAATGTTTACTACAAACAAATATATTTTAATGTTGCACGGCATAACGTTAGATACTAAGGAGGAAGTCGTATCCGATCAAAATAAATAAATGTTTATTTAGTCGTACGATCATCCGACTGACTGCATCTGGCAAATGCGTACAAAAATTTCAAAATTCGTAGAACGAAATCGAATTCGACTGCCACTGACATCACGCTAAGACTCGAGGAAAATAGAACTGCATTGTGCGATACACGCCTAACTGTGTGCAAAACGCAACCCATATCAGGTAAATCTTACATAGCGTGGCGTTCTGTATACATTCAGGCGTTTTCGCGTAGTATTAAGCTAATTTTTACAAAATTATGGGGGAAGGTCTCTTGAGTCCTTAATCTAATTACATATATATTCAATTTCGCTTTAAAAAATGATTGAAAGCAACATTTTTTGAACACATGCTTTAGGTGAATGCATACTCTATTCTACCTTTTTATCATCTTTTCTTTTTCTTTTGCGACACCATAAACACCGGATTGTCTATCTCTTATCTTACCCTTTATCAATTTATCTGTAATATCGTATTAATCTCAAATAACTTCTAAAAATATTCAGTAAAGTAATCAATCAATCTTTCCTCGGTCTGACAACATGAAATGTGAATCGTCATGGAAAATCCCTCCCCCTTCAAAAGACAGAGCCTACCAATACGTAGCATACTGCCATCGAACGCATGGTCAGACGTATCTTTTCCAGTACAAATGTCCTTTGTAAACATTTTAAATTATGTTTCTTGCTTGTCCAAAATCAGTGTGCTCTCAAGTTGCAGAATAAATAAGAAAAATGTACCGCAAAAGGAGGGTACATGCTGTGAGTAACCCAATTATTGAACAAACAACACTTTGAAGCAATTGTGTTCACCAAACACGAGCGGATTATTTGATGCCTGCAATTAACATTTAATTACCAACCCGATCGAACATCACTTAAAAAAGATGATGTTATTTTGTTTGTTTGCCGGGTACAGCAATAAGCAAACTTAAAATAATCATTAAAGCACGTCCACACTGTCTTCTGCGCAGTACGCAGCTATAATGGATTCGTTCGCATCTTTTCGTTGTTGAAAAACACAAAACCATTTGCAATTTGTGAGAAAAGAATGTTTACTTCCTGTACCGCAGTAAAAATGCATGGATATAATGCGACTGATGCGGGCTCACACTCTAGGCGTGTAAAGTACGCCAACCAATTTCAAAATGCGATTGCAAAACGTTATTATTTATACATTTTGACACTCCTCCCATCGTTTACTGTATTATGTGGAACGATAAAACATATTGAACAACAAACTGTGGTCATTTTTTGGTAGTTGATTGCTCCAACCTGCTAATCGTGTCTCAATTTGGCAACGGACCGTTTAAAATGCTTTTAAAACTCATTCCGTGTGTGTGTGTGTGTGTGTGTGTTTTTTCTTGTGTGTTTCTTGTACGACACGGTTGCTAAATGTTTATCGTACGTACGTTACTGTTAATAGCAACAGTTAACGGTTAACAATGCAACGGCTCGCCAGTCGGGTACACGGCTCATGTTGCCTTTATTGTGAGTAACAATCGACAGTAAAAAAACACACAGACACACACGCACTACACATAATCATAAAACATTGTCTCGTTGAGCGTTGCAATCCACAGTACGAGAATTCGATTCTTGTCGCTGTGATGGGCGCTAACGAGATAAGCATCTTCTAATAATTACTAACGCCCGAATGTATGCAATGCCAATTACAATTTCGCGCCAAATATTTATTTACCGTGCCCCAGCTGTTTTCCAATCATGTACCAGCGGTGGATTGAAATTTTCACACCTGGCTCACGCTAAACGATGCAGAAGCACTTGCCCTTCCCCACAACTACACGCTTTCTGCACATTCATCCTCGCTGCACGCGAAAAGTGCAGCTGTTTCTAATGCTGCATGACACGGTGCGAGCGAGTGCATTCCAATGCACTTTCCAACCGGTCTCACCGATATTAGGTTCCGATTGCTCATCCGTCCATTCACCCTGAACGGACAGTCGCGTCCATCACTCACACCCGCGATTGTTTGACTTGACCAGTTGATGCGAAGGGAAGCTGGTTGGTTGCGAGGGCGTAGTAAAGAACGCATCCGGAAGTGCACACAATTGCGAGATTTCCCGCCATTCAGGCAGATTCGGAAGCGCATGTAGATAAACTCACCCGCTTCAGCACCGTCTGCACCATCGTTTACTTCAAATTCTGGATCTTCCGATGTATGTATTTGCGCTCTTTTTTTGATTGATAGGGAATTTCCAACACCAAAACCAGACACTTAATCTCCAAAAATAACAAAGCCACAAAATAGTTGGAGATGGTCAGTGATCCACTGCGTCCACTAACTGCACGATTAAACTCTTTAAACGAACGCTTCAGGCTGGCAGCAGGTGTGTAGCACGTACGACTTCCGTCGAGGAACTGAAAGACGATGTTCGCAAATCGACTCCGAAGGGTAGCTCTCGGTCGCGAAACGCCACGATCACGCGTCGGTCGCGATCCGCGCACACGATCAGGGAAACCCCGTGGAAGCCCAAAACAGCACTGGTTTCGATGCATGTGTGTGTGCGTCGCACTAACACATACAGCATGCGGTAAGTTTTTCCACGCTCGATACCTTCCCCACAGGCGGAGGGAAAAAGTTATGGAGAGGGAATTTTACCGCGTGGTGCATCGAACGATCGTCTGCTTGATTTACAACGACTTTATGTTTGCAGCAAAACAAACAATAACACCAACAAAAAGCTTGTTTACTATCGTTTGTTTCATTCTTCTTTTTTTTTCATTCAGTGTTTCGTGATTGGAAAATGTTGAATGGAGTGTGGTGAGCTTGTTACAAGTTAAACCGATGTAAACAACGTTTAGCCACGTTTAGATCATTTATTTTTTATTAGTTAGTATGGTTTGGCGTCTAGACGAATTGGTGCTAGAACAACCTCAGTTAGCCAACTAGAATCGCAATAGCGGCCGTTGCTCTTTGCCAATGTCATTGCCGACATGTTTACGAAGTAGTTCTTTTATTGAAATTACGAAGTAGCTATACGTGTGCATCGTACGAAGAATTCTCAAAGTGAGAAATAAAACACACTTATAACGTAGCTTTACTGATCCATCGTTACTTCTTCAAAGCTCTCGGCCATGCCAGATCCCTTCCAGTAAGTAATCAACCGATACACGCTTAGGTCTCGTGGAGCTTTGCAAAATAATGTCTCATCTCAGACGAACGATGGCGTATATCGACCATCAGCCACATTTGATACGCCAGCGAGCAACTTCACGCGCGCCATTTTTTTTTCTGTAATACACCGGAAGTGATTCGCTCGAACGCACCACACGACCCTGCACCGGACACGATTGGATCGCCGGGGGTAAAGCCGTTTCCTTCCGAAGCTTTGCTTTCGAAACAACAAACCGGGCTTCTGCAAGCATCGGCCAATGCCAAGGTCGGCTTGAATGTCCGAGGCGTATCGAGGCGTGCGGTGGTGCGTACAGCTTTTCTTGTTTTCTCAAGTTCGCAGTACCATCGCAGTCCGTTGCAGGAGTCTTGGGTGGGTGAGATGCAATATCTGTCAGAATACTTTATCCGAGCGTTAGCACTGTTTCGATAAGGTTGTGCATTTCCGAAAGGGTGATGGTGGATTAATTTACCTCGTGCAGGTGGTTTTGCTTCCTGTTGACTTACGGTACTGGACGTGCTCGAAACGCAAATCATTCAACTATCGCAACTTATCTGTGATGTACTTTAAGCGTGAGAGTACACGACGTCCAAATCCCAAGCCTTTTAATTTGCATATAAAACAAAACATCAAACCATGGGCAATATAAACTCTGATGGCCATATTGGATTCCTGGAAATATGACCCAATCCCAAACTGGGTCGAAGCCAAACACTCGAAACCACCTGTGGAAGTGTTTCGCCAGAGTGTTCTAGTTCCACTTCAGTGTCGAAAGCCTCGACAGTCCTGGCAACTACACCTGCGGAACTCTAATGGTACACTGATATACACACTATTAGCCGATAGCGTGTTATTGCCAACCGCCAACCAGTACCAAGGGCTCCACGGATGTTTCCGTTTTCGCCACCATTTCGCCGACCGATGGCAAAGATAAGTAAACATCGGCGGTAGAAAGAGAAGCGCACACTGAGGCAATCAATTAAACATGCCACAACACGTGCCATAATCTTTATGCTCTTCACACAGCGCCGGTACATGGAGGTACACAAACAATTGGTCGGTTTTATTTTTTTCTCCTTCTTTACATCGCTGTTGACATTACTAACCCATCAACAACAGTATCTCTGGTGATTAATCCCTACCGTCCCACCTCTTCAGTCCTTGCGTCAGCAGTGACCGCCTGCGAGTGCTTGCGATAATGGACAAACTATCGCACATCCGGCATCATAACATTCTTTCGAGATTAGGTGTAAATGAAAGGGCAAACCAATCACGTAATGGAGTGCGTTAATGGGCGCCATATTAGGTTTATGTTCTAGTCCTCTCCCACACTAGTACTAAGATCTGGACAGATGACAGATCCGGCAGCTGTCAGCTATTGGAAAATGGATCAAAACTACGACCCTAAAAAGGTCAATCGTGATTATTACACCCCCAACGCTTTCATCGTACCGATTCTTACCTTACAGGCGAGGACGGTATAGCATTGTTATTAAGATAGTGACCGCCCGTTTCCTTTCCCATTATCAGCCAATAAAGATTAAACAAAGGATGTGGGATTTAGATAGCCGAGGCTCTCTCTCTCTCTCTCTCTCTTTCCATCGCAGGCCAAGAGCGCTATACTAGCGCCTGCTACAAGGTTGTGTACAAAACAAAAAATCGTGCCTTTCTTCATCAGCAAAACGGGGGAAGATAAGAGAGAGGCATTTCACTCGCTATCACCCTGCCATCCCTGCCGGGCCGTATACTCCACGGAGCCTTATTCTAGAACGAGTGATCGGGCACAGTAAGCGTAGAGTTTCTGAGTTGTATGTAATACGAGTGTTGGAATGCTTATGATCTCCCCCTACTTCTTCTGCTGTATTCTGTATCTTGATCATTGCGCTCCGATACGAGCATTGGAGCAAGTTCGACAATTAACAATGTTCCCAATTATCAATCCATTCGGGACGGGAACGAAGGTGACATATCCGAGGCCATAAATAATGCAATATTGACGTCCCATTGTTCGCCAGCCCACCAACGAGGGAGCCTTACATCACCGGGCGTACGCGTCCCCGGTTATCTTGCCCATCATCCCAAAACCCCATGGTGCGGTAATGAAGGTGACATTCGCGCGGGATAGATGACACAGGTTGGTTGGTTCAAGCTGACCCATCCGGCGCACGTTACAACTTTAATTGTTCGGCTTTTACTGCTGATAATTTGAATGTTAATGAAGTAACACGGTGGCTTGCAGGTCTTGCGCGCGCGTGTGTGTGTTTCGGTTTGAAAGAGAAAGAATGAGATACATACGGACAAAAAAAAGGGGGTCCGTACTTAAATTACGGCGACGTTGATGTAGTATGTCCGCAAATGGTCACTCAATGGTGCTGACACGATAACGGTGTATCGATAACGGTAGAACGCGTACTTTACCTCCTCAATGCCCTTTCGTGGGATTGCACCGAGCAAGTACCGGCACGAGCGTTGGCGATACGTGGGCAAGGTCATTTCCGAGTAAGCTGAGAAATGCTGAGAAAGCGGTTGAGAAGCGAGTTGTCTGAACGATGCAATAGAGTTGGACATAAAATCGGTCCAATACTTGGTACATCCCCAACTTCGTAGCTCCAAAGCCTATTAATATCTTCAGGCATATATTTATTTAAATATTTGTTGCGACATCTCAGACAGCAAAAAGAAAAAAAAATCCCTGATGACATACGCAGGGACAAACCAGCCTCCTAAAAGGCCCCCGCCCGAGTGAGCGTCTTGCATTACAAGCATCCATTTGGGAATCCCGCATTCTACGATCAAAACATGATATTTGTACCGATGTTCAGGTGGAATTTCAGCGCTATTAAGCTGGAATTGGGTGATTTTCTGCACTACACACAAACACGCGCGCGCTCCGGCAGCATATCATTAAATGGAATTTCTCGTAAGGAGACACTCCACAACGGGTAGAGCGCCTTTGGGTGTTTTGCAGGGTAATAAGATAATGGCAAAAACCCCCAAAAGAAATGGCATGTACGGCCATGGAATTGCAGTATATAATGATCGAACAGAGCCTTTCCGCACTGTGGTCACTTAAACCCCGGGTGAATATCAGATCGTGATGGGGAGTTTTCTGTAGTTCAATGGCATCTTCTTCGCCCGCCACCGAAGTGCCACGGGATCGTACGATCGATAATTGCCTCGCACTTGCCTCGGGGAGGTTGCTGCTCGGTACTTCGTATCAAGGACAAATGAAAGTTGTCCAACAGGAGGCTCGTCCTCGCTGGAATCGTTGAACTACGGCGCAATGATGAGCGCCGCCAAACTAAGGCTGGAGTTCCAGATTCAGAGCTGGAGATCCAGATTCAGAGCTGTATCTCGACGTGGAAGGCTCACCTTTTTGCTATCCCGATCTTCAAGCGAAGAGTTTTTCTTGTGTGACCTTGATCATTATTCGAAATGCTTCTAAAACCAACCGGTTCTCGCTGAGTGCCAATGCCTATTTTCTGAGGTTTCCCCCCTTTTTTTATCTCTCCTTTCGCAGCCCATTTTTCGTAATGCTCGATTGCTTTTGCAACCAGCAAATAGTAGCAGGTTTTGGCGGCGCTGGCAGCTTAATGGAATAAATTGGAATAAATAAATGGTATCATTACTGGGCAAAGTGAGCACGTGCTACCGAGGTTTCGCCATAATGTGAATTGGATATAATGCCATTAGCTTTAGCCGACACAAGACCAAGAGGCAAACGGAAGGTTATGGTGGAGTTATCCCTAACAATGTTCACACATTTAAATTACAACGTTACATATCCTGTTTGCACTCCATATGACGGGATACTGTGAACTGATGGGACAAGATGTTATCGTCAGAGCACTGTTGCACTTGGGCAAACTTCTTAAACCACGCTCACGTACCCAGCCATCCATATATGCGCATCTCGTCATCAATCAATTACCTTAGGCTTGCCGAGTTCCGTTCGCGTGTGTTTATTGCAGAGCACGTCCGAAAGCACGTCGCACAAATCAACACTCCGTGTGTATGTCCCAGAAATGGACAGCTATCGTCTATACCGTTTGTCGATAAAGATCTCGCACTGCAAACCAGCACACTGATGAACACACCGCACCACTGGGCACGAGTTGATCGAGGAAGCATCCGAATGGTCACTGAAACTCTACCGCACCGGTTCCATCCGTTTTACGGACGGTTTTGCGCTGGATTATCAAAACCGCAGTCACACAACCTCCTACAACGGCTCGACTCGCCCGGGTGACCCACGCGAACGAACCAACGGCAGTGGTATCCCTTATCGAACTTCCATCGTATCAATACCCGAGAAGCCAATAATTGAGTCTTATCAAATGGGTAATTCAAAGCGCACAACGCTCTAGTACCTTCCCTCGCCGTGCGCGCCGCATTGTTTTTCTTTTTTTCCATTTTGCTTTACGCGCTCTTGCGCAAAGAACGATTACATCTCTGACAGTGGAGGCCGGGTGAGATGGATGGGATTGGTTGAAGCACCCAAATATCTTTACACACTCCGGCGGTTATCATCGTAACCAATATTCTGAAGTTTATAGACGACCAATAAATATAGCCGGACAGTGTTGTGTATAAATAAAAACAACGCACAAAACCTTTCTACTATAACTGAGAGAGAATACTTGCGTTCGATACGCACACGTACGATTCGCAACGTTAATTACCTGCCCGGGCCCTAAATGTCAATCACAGACACCCAACATTGCCGGATGGTGGAGTTGGTGATGAGAGCTGGTTTGATATCTTTGGTTTTGTGTTCTAGTAACTGTAAGTGCCCTGCAAGATTACATCATTTACTGCCTTCTATTCAATACAAGATTACCCCCATTCTCTGTCGGGTGTAAAAGGTCGTAAGGTGGTCGAAAATTGCTCCAACCCTGAAAATATTCCGTTCTCGAGTCGCAAACATTACTTAAGTATTTTGCGAACGGGTTTGAATGTGAATGCGAGTGAATAACTCTAGGAGACAATCCTCAGATCCTCAGATGTGAGTGTTATGAATCATCAGATTCCCTTTAGAGAATTTCCTAGAATACCTTGAAAGCTGGCACATGATTTCAAATGACTCTCGTGAAAAGATTCATTACTCACAACACTAACTCAATACAACAGAGTACCGATGAAACACACCACCACACGCTGGCTGCATACGTAACGCATACAACACTTGCAGACACTAACTTAAATTCGGATTTCATTACACTTGTGCAAGTGAATCAACATCCATTCGGTAGTACATTGTAGTGTTAGTTATAATTATCTATCTTACAGTAATATTTATCATATGGAATAATTTGTTTTGTGTTTTTGTCTTGCTCTGAAGGATGAAACACGCGGATGGATTTTATGGTTTTTGGTTTTTGTTTTTGTTCGTCTAGAAATTACAATTGTTACGATTACAGCGATAGTGTCCAAACTCATACAGCCACACATGTAGCAATTGACACAAAAAGAAAGAATTACAATTGTATGAAAAAAGTGACAATCGATTGTAACGGATCTGGTAATAGAAAGTTTAAATGGAACTGAAACATGTTTAGTTAAATTTGAACAAATATGCGTGAAGCGGCCGACGCAACGACATATATATATTACTGAACTTCATGTCCTATTCAACGGATAGAGATCGTTGACGGTTTAGAAATGACTATCCTGTATCACGTGCTTTAGTGCAGATCCAGTCTCGGTACGTGGCATCGGTTATATCTGCGCTATCGTTAGTAGGAACACGTACAGCTATATAAAATATACATCGCACGAATGTACGGCGGTACCGGTGTTGTTTGGCCAGTGTTCCCACCCTAACCGTTCAACACACTATCATCAAACACGACGCCGAACAGCTCCTTACAGGCATCGATCGCCGCGGCCTTTCGTGCCAGCTTCTTCGAACGGCCCTTCCCGACAAAGTAATGGCCGTCCGACCGCAAGCCGGCCATAAATTCGCGGTTCAGCTGATCGTTGTTCGAGCCGAGATCTTCGTACGCAATTTGCGGGCGCATCTAGTAAAAAGAGAAAAAGTATTAATCATTTATTACCGTACCGTGCACGCAAATCGCTTCGTCTTCGTGTGCATCGTTCGATGACGCTTACGTATGCAAACAGTGCGGTCGGATGGTGCATGGATGCATCCGGTGGCAGATCCGATGCAGATTTGGTGACCTTCGGCAAATACGACGTTTTGCCCGCCGTCCCATTCTCGGCCGTTGGCGTAGGCGGGGCGGCCGTTTTCGCACGGGACGACTTAATGCACGGCACCTCGAACCCTTCCGCTTCCCATTGGACGAACAGTTTGTGTAGCGCGAACGAGGCCAAATGTTCCATCGGGAAATCCTCCGAATTGATGCAATCCATGGCATCGTCGGGTTCGCTCTTAACCGGTACGCCATCGACCTTGTCCGGTACGGCAGCGATGGGCTTTTGGGCAACACTCCGCTGTTGCTTCAGTCGCGTCATCTGCGCAAACATCAGATCGCGCAGCGCCTTCTCGGATGCTTTCGCCTTCGCGAGGTTTTTGTTCGACGCGGTTGCCTCGTACTTCACGTTGTTGATGACGATCTCTGCCTTCGTTTCCTGCCCGTTCGTGTTCACGACAAATTCGGCCATCCCGGGACCCTGGAGTTCGTGCAGTGCGACGGTCGCATTCTTCGGCATGAGCCACTTGCGCAGCCGGCGAAGCTGGCGTGCTTTTCGCTCTTTTTCTGTTTTGGGGGGGAGAGGATGAAACGGTTAATATTATTGAATCAAAATTTCTACCAACGCGATTAACTGGATTGAGGATTGGAAGGATTGAGGTTTTCATCTTTGCAATGGGATCATTCGTTTTAGTCAATCTTATCATTGTATGAGAATTGATATATATATATATATAAAGCTTTGTGTTATCTCTCATATTTGCGCA
>AXCM01004394.1:0-20959 GCA_000473375.1 Anopheles culicifacies | reverse complement strand
GGTAGCTCTTTCGCTCAAGACACAACACTATTTGTGAGGGTTAGGATAAATCAAAAGATGGATATAATGCTCCCAATTCGCTGCCAAGTTGTTCTACTCAAACACACAAACTACCTTCAGGATCGTGATATCTGTGCTCTTCGGTGTGATTTCTTAAAATTGCATACTTTTAGGCGTATTGTGGTACAAGATTGCCAATACAAATGTATCTTCGTGCGACTTTTTATTTTAATTTAAGCATTCATTTGCAAATCCCCCTAAAACTCCCACCATAATGAAGAGCTGCTAAAACATCCCAGCTGTATCACCTTTAGTCAAGCTATCGAATTCTCCATTCTTATCTATTATTGATCACGGCTTATATATCAACTTTAGCAAACAAATTGGTTAAATTCCCAGCATCCAATCCCCCGTTTGGCTGATAGCTATTTTCACCAATCGCTCAGACACTGTTAGACGCAGCCGATATCTCACCCTTGGAGTGTCATTAATTGAGACATTACCCAGTGTTTGTGTGAAGCTCGCAAACGAAACGCACCACAACAGGTCGCCGTGGCCAAAAAACGTGGCGCAACCCGGAAAGCGCGCCAACCTACGCAACGGACCGCAGACGAACGAACGTGCGCATTCGGGTACGGGATCGGCTTATATAAATATCTAATCAAATTAAGTTTTTATTGCATCTAATCGACTGCGCCTTATGCTACCCCGTGCCAGAAGAGTTGGGCACGCAAGGCAGGAAAAGCCATAAAGTGGTCCCATCCGCCGCCATCATGAATCCACGCCCGTCCCGTGTATGGAGCCGGCCGTGTGCGCGTGTGTAGGCCCCATCCTAGATTCACTGTCCACCATCGTACCATCTTTTTATGGACCGGCTTAAAGGTGTGCGTGCACCGTTCCTTTGCGTTTTGGTTCCGTAGCGGTGACGGAAATGATCACCATCATCATCAACTCTTCCAGCGCGCCGTACGCTGGCCGGCACGGGAAGGATATGGGAGGATTGAGTGAAAATGGGGTGTTTCCTTTCATCCTAACCTGTCTTTCCTGTGGCCCGGGGTTTCGTTGTTTGCCCTGCGAGTGAGAAGAGCCAAGATTTTATTGCTTTATTGATATGCTCATGACATTTTTCATCCGGTGCGACAAGATCGATTCAGTGAATAACAAATGAGTGTGGCTTTTGGAGAGTAATTTGATCCTCGTTATGCCGGTTAATTGGTGTAGAGGTCTTCTCTTTCTTCGTGTTCCTTTGGTTGTTTGTTTTTCGGAAGACTTTGGGCCGGGGGCTTTGGTTTTGGACTTTTCGGAGGCTTCAGAGCCGTTTCCGCCAGCCGAAGCCATTCTACCAACGGAGATGTCTGTTGATCGAATTCCGTGGGACGGGATTGATCTAATCGAAACCAGGTCGGGGAGATGCTTATGTGTGTGTGATGAATAAAGAAAAAAGAAGCACAGAAACAGACGGTTGTAGGGACGAAAGGAACAAAAACACGAATCAGTGCCATTTAAGCTTCAACTCTACGTTCTTGGCAAATGTTAATCGGCAGATCATTACACTGTGGAATGTAGTTTTATTGTGTCTGCTTTTATTTTCGTTTGCTTTTAGTATGTAATTCGAGCTGATGACATTTTTGCATTCGCTTTATCGATTTATGCTCCCTGGAGCCGTAAAACAAATGGAACCTTCAATTGCAAAGATAAAGCTTCGTGAATTTCTTCTCTCATCGAAACAAGTTATGCATCGAGCATTTTTAAGAGCAATATCTGGATTTTAAGTTATTACGCACTGGCGTGTGCTGAAAACATTTAAGTACAGCTAACAATTATCACCAGGAACAATCATTGGATCCTTCCATTCCGGATATCGAATACCGAAGCTGTAATTCGGTGCAGTTGAACCGACGCGCAGATTCATCAGAGGGTAATGATTAGGTGCAGGATGCGGGAACTGGCTTTTCAGTGTTTTGTAGCCCGCGCGCAGACCGTAGCAAGGAGCTCGCCTATGGGTGACATCGCGAGATGTTGCACCGTACGTGGCTGGACCCGGTCCTAGCGTGTCTTGAATGTCCTTAGTTTTTATTCCCCTGTAGAATGAATATATTTGTTAGGAATCTGCCTCATGCTACACAACATCACACTCACATCGAATAGCGCGGTGCCTTTTGGCGGGTCATATGGATCAGCCCGTTGTAACGATTCGGCGCCGGTATGATTTCCTTGTTCACAACTTCTATACGCTGCCCAAAGCTGTACAGTGGGGCCCGTTTGCATTTCATAGTTGGCACGAGATGATTGTTGTGTGCCCCCGGTCCGGGGATCATATCCGCCTTCAGTGGGTTGAGTCTTGACGCGAGCGAATATTTAAGTTCCCGTGGTCCACCGACGCGTGTTTGTTTCTTCAGATCGTAGGTAGCGGGACCGGGACCTATTGTTTCGTAATTTGTTTTATACGTCGGTCGCATCGAGTACATCGGTTTTCGATCCTTCCGTGGATCATGCTGATTGTGTCCGATTTCTCTCGGTAGGCCGTACGCCGCCGGACCTGGACCTTTGTTTTTGGCGCTCATTTTTTTGGGGTGATGTTGAAGGAAAACTAGAACTAAATTTTTGCACTAAAATTTCAACAACCTTCTTCGTTCAAACCAAATATAAAACTGATGCGAAAATGCCTGACTTCAATTCAATGGTTACTTCAATTATTTTGCGTACCTTCCTATAGTGTGGTCAATAGCAACTTTGTTGAAAATTCTTGAGAGTGGTTTTTATAATCTTCCAATTTTAAGAAGAATTAATTTGAATATTTAGCTAGAAATGGTTTCAATTTCTCTTTAATGAACAATTGAAACTTGTTTTACAAATATACAAATATATTAAAGCTCAACGGGTTTTTTGATAGCCAATGAAACTTTTCAAACTGTTCGAAACGTGCAATGTTTCAAGCACCTACATTTCGACATGGTGTTATAAATCCATTGGAAATGTCATACTTTTTCGGAGTTTTTTTTCCCCATTACTTTGTTTACATGTTTCCATCTCAGCTGATAACAAAAACCAATCTGCATCTTCACCGTAGCGTAAGAGTAAATATAGCACAATAATTCCGCGAGATAGCAAGCGCAACATTGTATGACGATTGTCCTTCAATTACAGAGATTCTAGAAAAGTGCATGTGATATTCACGCAACGTCCAATGATACGCAAAGTGATGGCGGAGATAGACGTGAAACTGGGCATCCGGCAAACGCTGCAAAAAATCGAGGAAACATACAGCAAAAGATTGTTGGTAAGTAATCGAGAGTGTGATGCGAACCGGAAGTTATGCTAACCTGAAGTGTAATCAAGCCAGAACGTTAGAATAGGACGTATTTGGGGGTTTTAATTGGAGGCGATCATGCGTAAGGAAGGTGATTGCCGGATGTAAATCGGAACAGGGCAAATAGATGCGTCGTTGAAAACCACGTATGATGGGTTAAAGCAGCGCGAATGCAGAAAATGCTGTCTGAACAGTTTTTTTTTACCTCAAATTTGTATTCAATTTCTGAATAATCCAGGACCTTAGACAGAATGGGTTATTGAGTCAAAAATTTAATTTCTATCGAATTGCGCCCTGGATGTCGAAGTTGAAGAATCCAATAGTAACTAAATAACTGATAATTACTGGAAAAACTACATCATGATTACGGCCCTTAATCCATTTTTGAATTCATTTGGCAATGATGGTGATCTTCGGCCATAGAATATTATTTGCGAATAATAGTTATTCCAAATTATCATTAACTAAAACACATCTCGAACACGATGCTTAAGTTAATCGTATCAGATTCAACTTTCCGGAACACAAATAATTCACTATTTAAAAAAAAGTACTTTAGCTGTACCACGACCTACGCGGAACTTGCGTGCTAGCTAGAATCTACGCTATCATGCAAGCAACCCGAGGCAGCATGCAAGATGATCTTTAAATACTATAATCCCAGGTGTAAAGTGATACAAACACGTGCTAAAAATTCCCCCAATTTCTCTACCTTCCTCAACAGCTGAGCAATGCTCCAAAGCCTTTATTGGTGGCGGTTAGCAAAACCAAACCGATCGATCTGATCCTGGACGCTTATTCTGTGGGACAGCGTGATTTCGGCGAAAACTACGTGCAGGAGCTGGTGGAGAAGGCGAACGATGCCAGAATCCTGGAACACTGTCAGGATATTCGGTGGCATTTTATTGGCCATTTGCAGAGCAACAAAATCAATAAGGTATGCGTAGCGAAAGGGGTGCATGGGAGCTATTCAATGATTAACTGTCTTATTTTTTCATGCCATACGAAACAGGTGCTGAATCTGCCAAACCTACACATGATCCAAACGGTACACAGCATCAAGCTGGCGGAAGGATTGAACAAGGCGTGGGAAAAGCTGAAGGCAGAAAATGCTGCAAAACAACAGAAGCTAAATGTGCTGGTACAGATAAACACCAGCGGCGAAGATGGTACGCAATGGGTGACTAATTGCACAGGAATGTTGCGAATAATTCTACCTTCTCTTTACAGAGAAAAATGGCGTCCAGCCAGAAGATGCCGTCGGACTGTTCCGGTACGTGCTGGACAAATGTCCTAACTTGAACTGTGAAGGTGTGATGACGATCGGTAGATTTGGGCACGATTACACGGCCGGCCCAAACCCGGACTTTGGCACGCTGATGAAATGCCATCAAGATATCTGCAGTACGTTCGAGTGCGACCCAGCCAACGTGCAGGTGTCAATGGGCATGTCGGATGATTTCGTGCAAGCGGTACGTATCTGTACCGCACTCGAGAAGGCGCACGGAAAGCGGCCTCCAATGTGTGTTGGTGTAACATGACCCGTCGGCTCATTTGGCGCATTTCTTCCGACTCTTTGCAGATCGAAGCGGGCAGCACCATTGTGCGCGTGGGTAGTTCTATTTTCGGGGCTAGGGCCAAGAAACCAACTGATGCGTGAGCGGAGCGTATAGTAAACCACAGCCACGGCAGCGCAAGAACGACTGGGGCATGAGAGTGGTCTGTTGACTGCTGCAGTGTGAATTTCTCTCGATCCAATAGAACAACACACCATTCACATCGCCCTGTTTTGGGGTGTGTTTGTGAAAAGCTACAAAATTTTCGTTTTTCTTTTTGCTTCGTAGCACCAAATACCATTGGGGGCAATTTTGTAAAATCGGAAGGTGGTTGAAATGTTAAAAACAAACACGGACAATAAAACGAATAAGCGTTACGTTATGATGCATACGGTTCCGAAGATTGACGCCACCGGCTGTTAAGTAACATCGTCCTTGTGCAATACAAAGTGTGTTGAATGAACTGTAATAGTGTCCAATTATTTGCCCAAAACTCTTCGGCTAGCATCTATATCACAGCTGTAGCCAGTGCAGCTGGGAAAGCGGTGAAATTATTCACCCCTAAAATGTCGATGATTCATCATCTACACCAATCTCGCGCACACTGTTTTGCTGCACAAACACCGAACGGTCGTTATAGGCCAGTGAAATCAGACGTCTAGAGAGTATACACGCAAGGAAGAAGAGAGGACCGGTCATGGGTAAAAATATTACTGGCCGTATTTTTAGCACAGGAATGTCTGCCCCCATATGTTGTGTGCCGGTATCTTCGCAGAGCATCTCAAACTCTTGTTGGCAGAGTTTCGGCCGCGTACGAAACGTATTCGCCGTGTGGGTTTTGCTAGATCGCTAATGCTAACCGGCACATACTACCAGCTTCCATCGTTGCGTACTGCATTGCGTATCTCGCTCGCTATTTCATCCTGTTTGCTGTCGAATTTTCGCCAATTAATTCCAATCAATGTACTGGCGGTTGGATGCGCTCCAGATGCGGCCGGGACCGATAGTTCCGTACCATTACTGTCTCGTTGGAGCCGATCCGATACAGATAATGGGATAGTTGTATGCCCTCGAGTGTACTACTACGTGCAGAAACGATCATCGGCTTGATCGGTCACGATAGACGGTACGATGGTGTGGATGAAAGTAATAATTTTAGATAAACGTTCGTCGCAGATTGATTTTCACCTCTAATGGCCATTAGTCTTTGTATTCTCGTGCCTTAAATATGGTCGCCTTTCGAGGGCCTACGCACACATACAGCAGCTTTTTTAAATACAGCCGCAACGGTAGGACATTTGCTAAAATTATCCCAACCCGGATTCTATCTCATTCTTTTCCACTGTTCGTTCATTCTGGCAAATGTGCTTTATGCATGATCCAAGTTTTATCGCCATCCGAAGTATGTTGTTTACTGGCGACCCAAACGAAACCAAATTCTAGGTGTCCTTCTTGCCTGCCTGCATTGAAAAAACAACACTAACGAAGCAAATCCTTGTACAGGGAAGGTGTCAACCTTATCTACTATCATTTTTCCTTCTGCAAAAACGGTTAGGAACCGTCTCGCATTCCATCATTTACCTGTTTTCGCTTCCAACCGCTGAGATATTTGAAACATTTACGTATTGGCCGGTTTTGAGCAACATGATGCCAAGGTCGAAGGCGAAAATAAACACCACAACTAAAAATGGAATACATAACAGTGGTATTTTGAAAAGAAAACGATGCGATATAACCAGAAAGATACAAAAATAATAACATAAAGCAGTTTTCAACAAATCACAGGGATGAGATGTAAATTATCATTTCGATAATATTTGTTGAATAAAGTTTGCTGTCTTGATTCAGGGTAATGGTCTGTTTAGTATAAATAGTTCGATTATTTGTTATTTCAAATACTAGATGCGGTCATCATACACAATATTATATTGCAGTAAATATGCTATACTTATTGCTTGCAACTTTAACAAGTAAAATTTAAATTATTAACTGCTTAAAGTGTTATTTATTATTCGCAAATATCAGTAGTCCGTTCTGTTTTATTCACGTATGCACATTCCTCTCTGGAGGTCATGGTTCAACATGTACGACTTCCCTTGACTTTACATACCCGTAACTGGATAGTCTCCCTTGTATACAGAAATGGAATTAAGTACTGGTATTATCGCGTGGGAAACACCAACACTAACACTAAATCATCACACCTCAAGAGGGATTCGAGCAGGTGAAGAAGGCAAGCGTTAAAATTTAATGACCAGACAAGAGGAGAAGAAGGTACTCATCATACAACTTTCAGAAATTAATGTTACCATACATTTCAAAAACGATCCAGACATAAGGATGGTAACGGAGCAGGTCTTACACGACAGGATCGTCCTAAAATTCTGTCCGAGACGTTTATCCGCACCCAGAACTAAATATCTTTTTGCGAGCAGTGAAAGTTCTAACTCTTTGGAGACCCCTGGCGGGTTGGCAGTTGAATCCCCCAACCAGTGGCAGATTAACCTATGGGCCGAGGTGGCGTCCGCCAGGGGCCTCGTCGTTCAGCGGGGACATAATGTTGAGGGCCTCCGAAGAACTTGATCCGCCACTGTCCCCAACATTATGACTCTTTGGTTGTTGATCAAAAGGTGGGGCGTTCTCGCTGAACGACGAGACCCTGCTGGCCGGTCAACTCCGCCCATAGGTTAATCTGTCACTGGTTGCGAGTCGAAAACCCAGAAGCAAGAAATGTCGGGCCAAACCGCTGATGATTGTAGTCCCGAATAAGAAGATAAATTTAACAATGTTTAAATAATTTTAAAACTCAATAGAACTGTAGATTGCTTCTGTTTTGCTTGTACTTTAATGCGCTCATTGAAGCCTTCTATTGTTTCAATTTACTAATTCTTTTTCATTCTATTTTATTTGCTTTTCGAGCAATGTTACTTCATGTTTTCCTTCTCATCTTATTCATCCAATTTTTTTAAAGCACTTTTAAGTTAAATATTCTAAGAAAAAGTAAATTTCAATTTATTTCGTTAACTTTATAGAGCTGTCTTATTTTTGAACAGTACGGATTCAACTGATCTTCTAACAAAGTATTTACAAAAATTACTACTGCATTTAAGAAAAAGGGACAGAATATTGCAAATTGAAGTTCTCTTACTAAGCTTAAGCAAAACAAAACACAATAAAAAGAAAACTGAAATACAAGAAAGACGGAACACGAAACAAAAATTACAAAAGAAAGGAAATGAAAAACAGAAACAAGGAACAAACAGGAAAAGAAAGCAACAAGGTAATCCTTGTTCTAACCTGAACACAAAATACTAAATGGTAAAATAGCTCATAATTTGTGCGATTCCGAAGCATGGTGCTATGAATAAATCAAAACTGGTTCATTAAGAAGGAAAAACAAACAGCAAAGCATCGTATGGACATCATTGGTCCGAAATGGAGGAGTTTTTCTTCGTGCAGAAAAAAGCAAAAATAAAACCTTCACTATGACCGGCTCACAGTTATAAAGATTGTATTGTGTGTTTTTTTTTTTCTTACGTACACCCCTACAACCGGGACGGATTGCGGCCACAGTGAATCTAGTTCATACGTTACCCAGTCCTGGCGGGTGAGGGATTACTCCCCCTTTGCTGCCCCCGGGTCCATTGTGTTCCCGTTGCCTTCCTTCTCCACACGTTTGCCGTGAAAATTCTTCGCAGGTTGGTCCAAACCCGCGGCTGCAAATTTACCGTCGCTTACGCACATACGTGTCGGTTACGTGTCAACGGTTAGCAAGCCACGGCACAAGGAAGCACCAGAGGAATGGAAGGAAAATTCGGACATAGAACGGGCACCTCCACGCAAACACCGGTGTAACGGGTGGGAAATTGGTTAAAAATAAATCCTCCGAATGTGAACCAGAGTCTGTGCAAAGTGTGTCGGGTCTAGATCCAGCTCACGCGTACAACCACTAGATAGTGTGCTGAAACACTAGGAAGGCACGGAACCACACAACAAAAACCCCGACACAAAGACCCCCACGGTGCCGCACACCTATACAGTGAATGTTTAGAAATCATTCGGACACAGTGGCTGCCGATGGTGCGTTCGATGCGTGCGGGTGTGTATGTATTGTGCAACCACTAGCCGCACCAAGGTGCGCCCGGGTGCACGGGGACACTAGGGGAAGGGGGTCGAGTTGCAGTGACCACCGTGCCATGGGTAGCTACGGTGGTACGGTGTGCGCAAACGCATCCCAGGGAGTTTAAGCCGAATGTGAGCCCGTGCACTGTAGCCGCGTACGACTAATAATAGGCCTGCGCATACCGCGACGCGCAGTACGAATTATAAAAGACTGTTTTGTCGGTCGCCGAATAAGGCGAATAAGACCCGCCCGAAAGGAAGGAAGCAACCGTAGTTATCAACGACGGTGCTTCTTTAAAATCAGTCGCTCACGAGCTGTAATCGAGTAGAGTCGTTCTAATCTAACCAGCTAAGCACCATGGTAAGGAGCAGGTTCTGCCTAGACACAGCGACAAACATCCGTACCGTAGCGACACTTGGCACACCCAAAACCAGCGTACCGAGCCAATCAGCTACCGCTCTGTTCATCCATAGTGGAGCGCGTATCAACTGCAATCGTTTATCCGGAGTTAGAATATAGTGCAACAGTTTTCCAACATTATATCTTCCTATAAGTGCTTGAAAGTGAGGATGCGGACAGTTTGAAAGTTTTTGCCTGCGACGTTGTACAAAGCGGACTGGTCGGCCGTATTGGTCAACTCGATTCCAACCCAAGGCAGTAGAGATATCGTGTGTGATTTTCCATGGCTAGTTGAAGCTCAAACCCTAACGAGCCTGTTCGAGGTGAAGATGAGGAAAAGCGATATGTAGTGTGATGAAATCGGCTCGTTGCGCAACCGTGTGTGTGTGTGATTGCGATCGCCACTCACGCACCGTGGACTGAAACGTGAATTTTCCAAGATTCGTTTCTAAAAATAGTTCTACCATCGGGTGGATTCTATCGCGCAGGAGATATTTGAATTTGCTCTAAGCTGCAGTTGGATACGTGTTGCAAGGATGAACAGAGTGGCGTGGTGATGGAACAGGAGTTTGGCCGTGTCGTCGATCTAGATCTGATTCTGATTCGTAATGTTTCCCTTCCACCTTGCTCTATACCCTCTATAGTCTGAGAAGGAGAAGAAGGTCAAGAAGAAGAAGGCGTCGTCCAAGGATGAAACTCCGGCAGACACCCCTGCAGATACCCCAGCGGCACCGACTCCCTCGGACTCCCAGCGCGGATCGACCCGCGGCTCGTCGTCCCGCAAGGCAAAGAAGGCCCCATCGTCGGTCTTCGTGCTGTTCTCCCAGAAGCAGATCGCCGAATTCAAAGAGGTGTGTATATTTGGGACAGTCCTCCCAGTGGTTGGCAGGTGGCAAGCGTATCTGATTTCGGCCCATTTTTTCGCCCACTTTCCTTTTCCTGCTTAGGCTTTCGCGCTAATGGACAACGACAAGGATGGTGTCATTGGCAAGAACGATCTCCGCTCCACCTTCGACGCTTTGGGCAAGCTGGTGTCGGACAAGGAGCTGGACG
Organism: Anopheles culicifacies; assembly: GCA_000473375.1. NCBI lineage: Eukaryota > Metazoa > Arthropoda > Insecta > Diptera > Culicidae > Anopheles > Anopheles culicifacies. The sequence goes on along the minus strand of AXCM01004394.1, from coordinate 10,518 downwards.
AGATGCTCGGTGAGGCTACGGGACCGCTCAACTTCACCCAGCTGCTGACGCTGTTCGCCAACCGCATGTCGGGTGGTGGTACCGATGACGACGATGTCGTCATCAACGCGTTCAAGGCCTTCGACACCAACGGCAAGATCGATGGCGAGAAGTTCCGCTACGCTCTGACCCACTGGGGCCAGGACAAGTTCACCGAGGACGAGTGTGACGATGCATTCGATCAGATGGTCATTGACGATAAGGGCTACATCGACACTGCTGCTCTGATCGCCATGCTCACCGGATCCGAGGAGGAGGCGGAAGAATAAATTTTATAATTAAAGCCAAAAACAAAACCAAAAAAAAAACTAACCAAAAAAAAATCTAAACAATGAATTCTGTTTATTTTGTATAACTACCTTCGTTTCGAAGTTCGTCTTTTTTCTATTACACTGTCATTCGATTTTCTATTGTTTTTTGCTTGTGTTACTGTAGCTATGTTTGTTTTGTATTTGTAACTCGCCAACCCAAAAACAACCACCTACACTGGCCGTAAGAAGGTGCGCGGCGGACACCACACGGGCGCAACAAAAAACATCCAAAGCGCCATCATCATCATCATCACCACCGTCACCGTTTGGTGACGGACAGTGAGTTGCCAATGATACAGTGTGCCCAGAACAAACAAGACATAAAACATCATCATCAACAACAACGACAACAACAACATGATAGAAACAACATCAAACTTAAGATCGCAAAGCAAGAACGTTTAAGAGAAGCTAAACTAATAGAAGTTAATGATGAAAAGATGGGAGAAGATGATGAGGAGAAAATTTAATTAAAGAACAATGGGGAAAAACAAAGATCCAAACCAAACAACCAATCAAGGCCAGTTTATTTCTTTTCACTAGATTGTGCTCCATCGATTTGCTCAATCTATTTTTAAATCCTATCCATACTTGCACAGTTAGCAATGTCCCAGTAGCATTTGCACACTGCTGTGGACAGTTGTGTTGGAGCTTCTCGACATTTCTTTTGCGATCTATCGAACTGATGGTTCGATGTTTAAAGAGAATGCTATTTAAAAATATTCAACACGTTGGTAGAGCTTATCTGATTAGAGCAGAAGGGTGATCTTTCTTATCCTTATGGGGCGTTCCAATCCTATAGTACATTTAAAACCACGTGTCCCGCACTCGCGTCATTAACGATTTAAATAAAGCACGTGTAAAGCTCAACACATGCTATGCGGATTGCATACATTTAGGCTGCAATCTTAAAATTCTGTTCGCTTACACTACGAGACACGAATAATGTAGCATTTCCCAAGTTTTCATCGATTATGTTTGCACTTTATAGTTTAATTTCATGTAAATAATTGCTGAACTATAAAACACACTGCGTGCATTCTTTCCTTTGAGGTTAAAGTGAACCATTTATTATAAGACGTCCGATTGAATCATCACCATAAGAAGGAACTTTTACATCTAAAAGAGATCTACTGTCTAGAGCATAAATTGATGAAATAATCTCAACAATGGTAACAACAACATTGTGACTGGTCCCAATGGTAAATTGCGCACTACACCGCTCCTGCCAAACAACACCTTTGCACTCTTCTCGTTCGGATCGCGCACCCCACACGTTCGGTAGGATAGCGTTCGCTTGCGCTTGCTGTTGACGTACCCCGGGATGAATATGCTCGGTGCATCGAGCCGCCCGACCGCCAGCAGGCGTGAAAAGTCTTGCTCTATCTTGTGCGCACTCGGCCCTTTAAAGTGTACGATCATTTGTATGCAGGCGTCGTTGTGCAGTGTCTTGGTGCTGCGCGAATCGATCGCCAGCATCCATTCGGGCAGCCCCATCACGAACCGCACATCCTCGAGAAACTGTGCCACCACAAACCGGGGCGGTTTCTTGAGGTTAATGTACTTCACAATGTCATGATCGGGTTCGATGTTTGCACAGGCAAACCGAAAGCCCGAGTAATCCGCACCGAATATGACGATCGAGCGTCCGAGCGCACTGACGGTACCTTCCAGGGGGAAGTTACTGTCCGTGAATACCTGCCGGCGGCTGCCAATCGAGATGGGTCCAAGGCGGGCCGATACGTCTCCTACGTAGCAGCGCAGTGGATTATCTGGACCGCACTCTTGCTTGTACAGCTCTTGCTAAAATGACCCATAATAGCTATGTTAGATGTACCATGGCACTGAGAAGGATTTAAGGAAGTAATCGGTCCATACTTACATTTAGTGGATCTGCAAGCTGTGTATAGTAAGGGTTCCACACGTACCCCGCCGCTACACAGCGCGTTTCCACCTGCTTAACAGTCGCATCGACACCAACGGGATTTACCCAAATGTTCCAGTTGTGATTATGTGTCACATTGCGATCGTGCTTTCCGGGATAACGTAGCTTCACCTCGATGATGGTATCACTCTGGCTATTGTCATTACCGATGAGTTGCGTCAGACGAATGTACCCGTAAGCATACCCTGTCGGATGGTGGAACGACGCTATGGCTCGTATCTCACGTGCCTCATTGGGGCTATATCCACGCTCCAGTGTACTGCAAGCCCATCTTCGATTCTTCTCCTTTTTGTGCACCACAATCGAACGACCGATGATGCTCTCGTATCCGAACAACGGCAATCGTGTGTCATTGTACGTCTGCTCGTACATAGTTTCACCATCCAGTGTTCCGAACTTGCCACTAAGATCACCCAGTTCGTACTCATCAGTACTGCCCAGTGTTGGTGGTGGTGACTGCTTTGGATCGACATCCCGGGGGTTCCAGTGTCCGTACACGGTGGAGTCTTCACACGGGAACTCCAGATCACCCTCTACAGGTGCCTATAAATCAGATAAATATATCAGATTAAGTGTACAGTACAGTTGTGATAGTTTTCCTACTTACAATATGAACATGATAGCCACTGTTTTTGTCCAAGCCCTTGAAGTCTACCTCTGCATTCGTAAGATCGTACTCCGATTGTTGCACCAGCTCTAGCTTACCTTTCATTGTCAACGGATCGCCATTAGAGTACCAATCTCTTGCGACTGCCTTTCGGCGGTGGTATCCACCAATACTACAAAAAAGACATAAGAATTAAGTACCAGAAGCTCTTAATCGCGAGACTTCTCTGCATAACTTACACTGAACAGGCTAATCGTTCACCTCGTGCCTTGGGTCCATTATCGTCGAAGATCACTAACGATCGGCCAATAACACTAGCATGCCCACTCAATGGAAGATTCAAATCGATATACATTTTACGGCTAATCATTGCCGCCTCACGCTTATGTCCAGCAATGGCCAAACCTCCCAATCTGCTCGAAAGATCTCCCACCCGACATAACTCTACCGAACTGCCAGTACACACCTCTTCCCAGCCTTTCCCCATCAAGGGAGCCGCTTTAAATGGATTGTACACACCACCGGTACTAACGCACCGGTTCTGCCAATCGTAAAAGTCCTTCCCTGGTGGTTCATCCGTGATGGCCCAACGATGATCGGCAGTTCTGTTCACGGTTGATCCATCCGCATGGATCAAATACTCGAATATTGCAGCCGTTTCAGTCCAGTATTCATCCTTCACCTGTCGGAACAATATCCGGCCTACAATCGGATAGCGGAACAGCACCTGTGCCGTAAGGATGGGCACTTGATAGGGACGGTTGTATTCGTAGAGGGCGATAGTACCACAGGCCCAAGGTGCTTGGGTTATATTTGTCGGCATTGAACGATTGTAGCGCAACACCGAGAAGCTTCGGAAGGTGATTGCATTTGGTCCTTGCAGCGGTAGGAATGTGTCCCAGTACAACCCGGATAGTTCAGCACTTGAGCCAGGCAGGTAGTACGAATGCGGTTCCTTTTTGTTTCTGTTCATTAACTTTCCACTCAAATCGCCCACCGGATACTGGTCCTGCGTACCATACCCTGGAGGAGGTATGTCCTTCTCTACGATACCAGTAGGATTAAAGGTAGCACCACCCGTCAAACAGTACCGTTCCTCCGGACCTGCATATGCCTCCAGAGGGAGCTGATTGATTCGAAAACTGGACACATCTTTGGCGTATCTAATGTTGGCATCGGACTCGTTCCCAGTGGCACCAAAGTTCGCTTGGACCCACGTCGGTTCAAACCTTGACCGTTGTGTAAAACGTATATCTCCTCGCATTCCACTCCCATCGACTAATACTCGTGCAGTCTTGGGTTTCTGGTGGCGAATCTTTGCGCAGGCTAGGAACGTATCCGGGTGGTTTGGGTCAAACACAACCACGTACAGCTTGCGCGACGGTCCATAAAGATCGCTCGGCAGAAGCACCAGCTGATGGTCGTGAAATAGCTGTGGGTACTGGTTCTGTCGCGCATTCGTTGTAATCCGCAGTGTACCCACCCGTCCATCGATATCCCCGATGGCATTGCCAGCACCCCGGTTCTGTGGATCGAACACCAGCTGCAGCTTGTTACAGTTTTCCTCCGCATTCTGTGCCTCACTCTCGAATATATCCGTCACGTAGATCTTCCACATGTGTTCGGTGTACGCCGGATTGCCCATCTTTCGCGACTGATCGCGTATGTGGAACAGGTTCGAGTGGATCAGTGTATCGGAGTGGTTCGATTCCTTCGCCGCCAGCCACCGGAAATAGATGGAACCCGTAACGGGGCTGGAAAAGCGTGCCTCCGCCAAATGGTCCTCAGAACCATCGCGTGTCACTATCGTCGCACAGATCCGTACGTTTATGTTCGGATCGTACAAAACCAGCGATTTACCCCAGAGGCCTTTTTCACCGGTGAGTGCGATATCGTTCAACCAGGTCGTCGATTCATTGCCCGGTAGCATGAGATAGCCCAAGTCATCGTCGAATGACCACAGTTGTTCTCCTAACCGTGCTATCTGGCAACGTTCCTGCGGATCGACGATCGTGTAGTCCACGGGAAGTTGATAGACTCCCCAACTCCAAGCCTGTTCTGGATACTGAAGCGTTGTCTCGAGCTCTGCAGTGATCTGCACCTGCCGGTCGTTGTTTTGCGAGAAGGAAATCTCTCCATGTAAGCCCCTCTGTGAGATATACGCCACCAGGTTTAATCCACGAGCTGGAGCGGAAGAGTGGATGAGGACGGAAATCAGAACAGTAAATTCCACAGACAGCTCATGCGAAACCAGTTGAAAGGGAGGCACGGAAACAGCTAACGTGGCACCGATATCATGACGCGGAACTCTTGACCATTCACTTACCTTCATCTACGGCAAGCAACAGTACGATCAGCAACACTATCGAACGCGTTGAAGCCCACCACTCATAGTTGATCGTGTACTTCATATCTGTCGCACTGTGTCGGTTTTGTTGTTGTCTGCCAAACCCGGTCTTGTTTCACATTTATGTAATCGGTACCGTAACACACAGCACAATGTACGAATCACACCAAACAGCGCTATTGTTTTGCACGAACAAACCCGGACCAGCACCAGCCAGAGCGTCCGTCACACGATCCGTTTGGCATGAAGCTTGTTTCGATTCTCAGACTCCCCGAGCTGAGTCACCTCTGCGTGGTAAGATTTCAATGGGCATGGGCTCTCTTCGTTTGTTTCAACTTCGCTCTGTCTCTCGCAGTTGTTGGCTGGTGCGTAACTTTCTCTCCGTCTTGGGAGGCTTCTTTTCGCGCCGATCGCACTTGATCGTGGGCTAAGCGCGTGCTTTTTCGTGCGTATAACCGGTTTTTCAGATATGTTGTGGGGTGAATAGGTGGAATGTGGTACAATTGGAAGAGGAGAAAGGGGTTTGTTTTGATTCATAGGTTTTCTTACTTTTCTCTCCTTGGTGCAACGGTTTCCAGTATTCTTCAGCAATGAGTAGCGTTACACAGCGTTAGCCAATGTCAGTTTTGTAACGGTCATTTTAAAATCACGCCACGTGTTTTTCAAATTTGTTCGTTTTTTTGCAGAAACATTTTAAACGTAAAACAATCCTGAATTTATGAGTTTACAACCCCGGAATGTTATGAATTATGTGTATTGTTAAGACTCATTTTTTTCAATAAATTTTTTATAATACTTTTTTATGATTTTACTTCAATTAAATGAGTCTATAAGAATAATTATTATAAAATTCAAAATAACGCAGAAAACAGGAAACGTTTTGTTTCCTGCTCTTGTCGTATTTCGATTATTTTGTTTGTAAACAAGAGCACGTGGTACGGCCAGTAAACCACCTTTTCCACCCCTTATGCCCTTTAGTCAGCACAAAGTTTCGCGCATGCGTTCCCAAATCTTGGTCACCGCTCTCGCGCTACCAACGCAAACGGAGAGAAAAATATCGATCCGCTTCTGTCATTCAGAATTTTCTGTCCCATCAGTGTTGCAAAGTTCTGCTGGCCGTGTACGAACGAAATTTCAGTCGCGTTAGAATTGCGTGATTCCATTCGGCTATCAATTAGTCCCGGGGACGTTTCAATTTAGTTGCGGTTAACGTTACGTGCGAACGGCACTAGATGTTCCTGCGCGTGCAGCTGTTAGCGCTGGCCCTGGCCGTGACGCTGGTGCAAAGTTCGAGTGCATACTACAGTGGACCGTTCCTATTTTGGGGCCTGGATGATCTGAAGGACCTGCAAACGCCAGCACTGACCGAGGTGGATGATAAGATGCTGCGGGATCTCTACTCGAATGCGGCGGCCGTGGTGGTGTTCCTTCGCAACGGAACGACCAAACTGTCGGCGGATAATTTCCCCACGTTCAAGCGGATTGTGGAAAAGTACGAATTTATGTACAGCCCGCAGCAAATGTTGAGCTCCAATCCGCTCGATTACAACGTGAATGCTGAGGTAAGCGAAAAGGGCAGAGCGCAAGCTGCGTAGGGAGTAAGAGAGACCGCGAGAGTATGCGTGTGTGGTTCCTGCATCGACCGCATAGATGACGCTAGTGTGTTGGGTTGTGAACTGATTTATGGGTTGTGTTTTTCCCTGTTCAGGTTATCAACCTGGTTGGATCACCGTCCCAGCAGGACGTGGAGCTGTCGGCACTGTTTCGCGACTCGACGGAAAACTATGGCGAACGTAAGGTGCTGGGAATTCTGGCCAACCAATGGGAAGAGCCACACGTCCTGCACAAGCGTGAGGCTAAAGGTGGGGAGGAGTTCTACTCCACCAGCAGTACCACACCCGGCAGCCCTACGGATGAGCCAGAAATTGCCGACTCCATCTACAACGTACCGGGAAAAGCGATCCTGTACATGACCGGCCCACCAGTGCTGAAGATGCTGAACGATTCGGATGAGGGTGAAACGACGCACGTGCTGGACAAGCATACGCTCGCCACATACGATGCACGGGAGCGCGAAAGTAAAATGATTGTCACGTTTAAGGTGGACGACTCGACGAAGGTAAGTGATTAGGTTCGATGGAGGAGAAACCGGCAAGATTTGAGTTTGGCGTGTTTTCTTGGCAGCTTACACTGAAGTTCCGATTCGACATGGATGCTGGGTACTGGTCGATGTCCAAGGTGGATGTGTTTGTGATGGACACCAAGAGTAAGGACGGTGCCAAATCGCTCGATACGACCCTGGAGCTGGAGGGTAAAGCACCGTACGCTCCACTGGGCGCTTCGTACTCTTGCGCCCGCCAGCTGGTCTTCCGCAATGGCACAACCGTGCTGACGCTAGAAAACATTCAGGTAAGCAACAGGGCTGTGATGCCCTTTCGCGCTGGAGCGTACCAACTGATCATGCATTCACCCATGATTGTATAATGAAGAAGATGATAGGACTCTAATCAGACAACAATTGGTCGTGTAAATGGTATGGTGGGAAATGTTTTGCTGTTTGAATAGCATCAAACGCCGTCGATACAGTGCGCTTTACCCTACTTGTAAGTAGGTGATTGAATTTACGTACAAAATTAAATTATTATACCCTCTCGAGCCGGGGACGGGGGTCCTATAAGAAAATGTAAACAAAAGACGCCACTGTCTAGGCGTTCGGGTGGCATCGGGTGGCTTTAAGCGCCCAACATCTGTACGTAATGTAGTAACAACGCTATGAGAAACGCTGCCACCGGCAAAGAAGATGAACGAAGGCGCAGATCGAGATGATGATCCGTACGGTCAGGTGGGAAACGAAGAAAAAAAAACTGGAGCAGTACCAGCCCGGCTGCAGATCGCTGGTGAAATAATTGTGCACGCCCGAGCTGGAATGCAGAAGTAATTCATAATGGTGATGAACGGTGTTGATGGGCGGTGCGTGTCTGTACGATCGTTGAGGTGCACAATGTAAACATTATTATTTATTACCGTGCTGCAGAATGTATGTGACGCATATGGAGGACACGTCACGTGGGCTTTGTGGTACATTCATTCTCACTTGGGGGGTGATGAGGACACTTGTTGAAAGGGGGCATAATGCTGGGCGCTTACGATTAAGCAACAAACCGATGGAAAGTGTACCGCAGATCATACAGTTGGTTTATATCTGCACCCTCCTCTATTGAGCTCTAATTACATCAATGTGATGTGATGAAATTTAGTTTTACAACTTATCAACAACTTTGCCCAACCGGTATCGATACGTGCGCACCGCGTAGAAAGCATTTCCCTACGCCGCAAAGCATTCGTCGTTTCGTGCAAGAGATAATGGATTGGGGTTTTTTATTGCACCGCAAAACAAGCTTTCTACCGTGTGCAGGTTTAATCCGAATACCTCAAACAGCTTAACAAGAGTTGTAAAATCAATCAAAACTACTTTCCGTTCACATTGTGCGCGAATGTTAGGGTCGGGTTTTTTTTTGCGTAACAAACATAAGACACCACCAAAACTCCCAAACAGTGTGCTTCATTAGTCCACCTCAAAATGGCTCAAATTTAAAGTCATTATAAAAAAAACCCCACCCCGATTACTTTAGGCGAGCCGCACACGAGCAGCACAGCGATGAAAGCACAAAAATCGCAACGCATTATGCAATTTTCCGGACCTGAGTTTTGGAGTTTTGGATGGACTATTTACCCGCACAGCAATGTAACGTACTCTCCTCTTCCATCTACAGGTACAGCCAGCACTGGATGGGAAGACCAAGTTTGACAGTGCCTGGGACTGTGTCGGGTTCACCACGGCACCGATCCTGTCCGGCATCTTCGTCACGTCCTTCATGCTGATCGGGCTGACCATTGCGATCATTGCAATACTGGACATCAAAACACCGAACCGGTTCGAATCGCGCACCGGAAAGCAGTTGACATTCACGGTCCAGGAGTAAGTCACCGGGACGTGCTCACCCGAGGTGCGGGAAGAAAGTGCTTGCGTCAAACTTTCTTCCCAGTGCCGTCAGTCGTGTGTAAGTGTTAACCTTTAACATAAGGCAGCTGATGAAGTGAAGGATGAGGCTTATCCCTCCTCGTCTCTTTTGTGAACCGGGACAACAGGTATGTGAGATGAAGCAGGTTTGACCACACAACAACAATAATTGTGGTCGGTTGGAGGGTCAGAATGACATACAGAAAAGAGCAAAACAAACAGGTATTGCACGAGGAGTGCGGTAGAAAACATCATCAATGTCACGAATAGACAGCCGTAGCTAGATTAAGTTACCGGTTCTTCTCATCCACCTGCGATGTATAGTGTAAATGGCTCTATCTTACCTACTTTTTAGTTCACGAGCAAAGTTCACGTTCCACGTACGTTCGTTTGATTACGTTGTAAGGTTACAATTCCTGCTTATTGATATTAGGAGACGAACCCAGCGCCATCTTACCGCTAGGGTCACCCGTTTAAGAGCGTACAATGTTTAGACTTCGGCACGATATTGGAAGCATAACGATCGTATCGCGATGAGAGATTACATCTTACAACCCAGCAAGGGCTCGTTGTTTGTGTTGCTTCACATAACTGGAAACGCAACGCGGAAGATGGTGAAAATGTTAATGTAAAGTCCAGGTAGCTTAAGCGGGCAATAAATATCTTCTCTCACCGTACAACACTCCAAACTAGGTGTCGCTGCCTTCACGATTGCCTCCACACGAGCCCATCCCAACAGCCGAACGAAAGAAACAAACACTTTCTCTTTCAGGATTTTCATTTCAGCACAAGTAAAAACTACCCATAACTCGCCGGTTTCGATTGCTCGTCGATCGATGCACCATCCCACACAAGACGCCGGGATAATATCGATATCGGAAAAACGGGTTCACCGGTGGAACGGAAAGTGAAAACTCGTCCATTTTGTCAGCTAAGTGAGGGGGACACAACGAGGGGGAAAACACGTCACAGATGGCGCTGACCAGATCGCGACTCTCCTGTTCGCGTATACGTGATAAAGATCATCGTGCCGACACATCGATGGTGGTCATCAAATGGAGATTAAAGCGGATCTCCGCGTCAAGTGTTCCGAACGAGCGATCGGTTCCTTTTGCGGAGAGGCCCCTGTTTAGCGTCTCATAAGGGCACTCGAGATGAAGCATCGTGATGGGGTTATGAATATGGATTTTTCAATGGTGGTTTTGCTTGACGATCATTGGTATAATGATGCGTGTAGCGCTCGGAAAG
>KI423721.1:0-16588 GCA_000473375.1 Anopheles culicifacies | reverse complement strand
AGCATTCGCAAGGAAACCTGCTTTACACAAATCAGTTGGAAAGCAAACAGAATGTGCAAAAATAGCACCTCCGATCGGATCTGCATACAAAGGCAGCTGCTGATGGTGGTGGTGGTGTCTTGTGTGGGTAAGAGTAGAAAAAAACGAATCACGAACCATCGCACTTTGTAAATGTTTATGTACACACATGTTTTCTTCTACCCCTCCCCCCAAAACACACCGTCACTGCCGATCGACGTTCGATGTTTGGCAGGATTTTTCCCGCTTTTCCACTGCGCGCTCGATCGAATGAGCTTCAAGATGTGTTCCGGATGTTTTTCTTTCCCATTTTATTGTGTTGACGCTTCACGTTGCTCTCACGGTACACCCCTTTCTGGCAAGGTGCAGGAAGGACGGGCTTGTTCTGGTGCTGGTCCGTGATTTTCACCGCGTTCGCATCCCGCTCCAAAGCACGAAACAGTTTCCCCAATTCGGTATGAAGCATTTCCACTCCTGTTCCCTTTCCGACAACAGCGAAAAAAAAACTTGCTTAAACGGCGAGAAAAGTGCTTCGATTTCGATGAGATTTTCCACTCGAGCGGCTAGAAAAACGGGAGGATTTACAAATTGATTCGAGATTCCGGAAACACGTCAACCGGTGCCGACGACGAGTGTGTGAGTGTGTGTGTATGTACTGTGTGATGTTTTGATAAGGACTTGAGTGAACTGCCACAACTTGGCTGGATGTCGTTGTGATTGAGCGCTGCCGTAGCACGGGGGAGAGCCCGGCTAAAAGGCGAATGTGACGTACGGATGAAAACGATACTGCATTATACATTTGTTTTGCAAACCGATTCCAGCGCACGGGTTTTCCGCGGGGGTGAGGGATTTCGCTTAATGGAAAAATCATCGATTTGAAGGAGATGAATTATGCAAATGAAAAACTGTTTGCACTTCCGAGTGGTTTAGTGATTAAGTTTCCACATGGTTGGGACGAAGTGCGAAAAAGGATTTTTGTTCCACGAAAGGAAGAGAGAGCTCCAATTTCATTGAATGATATCATCGGGCATCGATATCATTATTTGCTGGCACGCTGTGTCGTTAATGTTATAAAAGGTGTGATTAGTTTGATGTATTGATAATGGACATTTTAAAAGGAGTTTACCCAGAAGAAACTTGTATTTTGATGTGCGTTTGGGATATTCCTGGATACTAAAAGGTTTGGAGTACTTGTAGTTAATGTTTCACTAATCTTAACGTCTAATTTGGTAAAAAATTCCAAAAATCCCAATTTATCAAACCCTTTTAAAATTTATCGATCTAAATTTGTATCGAAGGGTTCAATAATAATTTTAGTTTTTTTGTTATTTTTGAAGATTTGTGGTCGTAGCCGATGCCAAATAATAATTTTCTTGAACGATGATCAATGTTTTCCAGTTTCAAATTTTCTACTTACTTCCATGCAGTATTAAAGACTAGAGATTTCCATCAAAAAGCCTAATCTTGGCAATATAGAATTCTAAGAAAATCCATCCCCTTGCTTCGACCAGAAAACGCCATTCCAGTATCATCTAAATCATCAACAAAAGGCCACCTCTTGCATAAAACAATGGCCCCCTGATGGAAGATAATCTATCGCATGTTTTATCGCTCCTCTCTTTTATGCAGCCATTTAACAAACCAAGCCACTCGCAAATAATAGTCCGATTTTATTATAATTTTTTTTTTTCTTTACACTCGCTTGGGACAAAAGCATCGAAACTCCCGAAATCGAGAATATGCACTCGAACAAATGCTAAAGCTGTTTGCCAAACAATCGAAAATGCAGCGAAAAACTGCCCTACCCCATCGTGCAGCGCTTGGCACTGGCAGCCAACCCTACGGAAAAGGGGCAAACCTTTCGAACTTGGCCACGGCCCGTGGGATAGACCGGAAGTTAGCCCCATAATGTGTCTATGCATGCGCCACCGTCCGTGGCACCGGCACTGTGCCAAATCGCAAAACCATTCAGATATGCTCCTTCAGCTTTGCCTCAATGTGGCGATCTGGAACGCTGGGGGGAGTCAAATAATGCTCTGCTCGAAGGAAAAATGGCCTCGGAAAGGAAGCACTCGTTCCGTTTCCGTCCCCGTCGGTGGTGGGATGGGCACAAATCGATGGCAAAAATATTGGAAAGTACTTCAACGTTACGGTTTTTCTTCTTAAGATCGGGTGAAAGATTCCGAGCGCTTCGCAGTGTATGGATCGACGCTTGTCTTGAAGAAAATGCATCACACTCTCGCTCCGTCCGTCCGCCTTGTTCCCCCGTTTGGCGCAATATGATGGCAGTCCGAGTGCGTTTCTTTCCCTGCTCGAGTGCACAACCGTTCCGTGTACGGTTGAATGAAAATCGCTTTCAGTTTCTTCCACTGAATCTAATCCCTTATGGAAAAAAAGTTCCTCTTGTGCCTTTTATTGAAGCCACAGCCACGTCTTTGGGAGTAGTTTTTTGCTGCGCTCGGGAAGCGAATCAACCGGGCAGGGTTTGGAGGATGGCGCTCAGAGCATTAAAGCGAAACCAACGAACAATTCCAACGACATCCGTTTTTTTGGAGGGCATGGAACACGATGACTGTTTTCTGGTATATCATTGATCATACTTGCTTTTCCCTCGTTTTTCGGTTTATCCTTTCTTGCAAGCAAATTTGACGACGCACAAGAAGGAGAAATAGTTTTTCTTCGGATTCCAGCCCACCCTTTTTTGCATTCGTTTTGTGACTTTTTGCTCGTTTGATGTTAAAGCTCCAGCTCGGCTCAGTGAAGGAGTTGTAGCTGCCAGCAATGAAAAGATGCTGGGAATTTCTGTGCTGTCCGTTACTCGATGCAGAGGAAAAAAGTGAGCTAAAGGCGTAAGAAATTATAACTCCCATTATGCTTGCCAAGACCACCTCATCATCCAACTCCCTAAGTGAGGTTGCCCTTTTGCTGGGGGAATTGTGTCTTTGGGGGCCCCGGGTATCGGTCAAACTACTTTTCTCCATTATCTAATTACGCCGGATTTTATTGGATTAGGAATATATCCTCCTCCGACCTCGTTTTTGCTCTCGGGCCGGTGCTGGAGTACGTTTGCTTATATACACGAACCGCTCCGGGAACCGCTATGTCTGACGCTCTTGACCCACTCATAGTGGAGGCCTGATTCGGTCATTGAGCAGCAGAATGAAAGCTTAGCAGAAAAGGAAGAAAAAGCAAAGAAAAAAACCCATCACCAACACACAGCAGTAGCGAAACTTTCAATCTCACAGCCACAGCAGCAGAACATGGGTGTCCGGATCGGTTAGGTGAGTACTTTTTCCTACCGTTTATTCTAATGGTGACTCAGCAGATTTGGAACTTTCGCAAGATGATAAAGTTTCACTGCTGTTGCTGTTTCGAGATAACCACCAGGCGTTCGAAGCTTTCGGGCGAATAGAATCAAACGATACGCCATACAATGGGCGTTTGGTTAATGAGTGGGAAAACTGCTTCGGAATTATCAAACCACCAGGATCAGCTGACGATCGGAGAAATGGAGATAATGGTCACGATAGTATAGAAGAAGAGTAATATAGCGCTTTGGAGCTTAGTTTTATATGGGATTTTATAGTAAAGCTCTTATTTCCCTTCTTATTGCCAGTTTTTTGTGTAAGTGTGTAAAGGAAATAGTTGATTAATTAATTTGTGTGATGACAAATCCTCGGATTCTTCTTCTTCTTCTCTGGCTCTACAACCTCGAGGGGTCTTGGCCTGCCATTTCTGGCTTCCGTGACTTAAATGTACCCGCAACAGGATAGTTAGTCCTGCGTACGGGGGAACGGCCCGAATGGGATTCGAACCTCGGTCCTGCCCGTTGGAAGATCCTCGGATTATGTTACACATTTAAGTTAAAAATAATTATATTTGTAATGTTTACTAATTGAGTATTATCAAAATTAGGCAGTTCAGGTAAAGGTTCTTTTTGCTTGGAGCAAATACCTGCTTTTTGGAGCGGTTCGGTGGCCGAGGAGATTGAGGCGCCGGTTTTCTAACGGACAGGACTGAGGTTCGAATCCCATTCGGGCCGTTCCCCCGCACGCAGGACTGACTATCTTGTTGCGGGTACATTCAAGTCACGGAAGCCAGAAATGGCAATCCCAATATCTCTCGAGGTTGTAGAGCCAGGGAAGAAGAAAGACCTGCTTTGTCATGCCAGCTATACATAAAACCAGCGAAAATCCTTCGAAAGACCAGCGTCTTTATCGCCTTGACCACCGGAACGCCTTCTCATGCCTCGTCTTAATGTTTAATAAGACTCTTTAATGATGTAGGTTTTTGTATAATAAAACCAACACGAATTCTCTTGGTAAGACATCTGCTATTCTGGATGTCATACATCTAATTGAATCGTAAGCTTCCAAGGAACGTTTTATCGCCATCAGCCCAACAACGAAAGGCTTACACTAATAACGTGCTCCCATCGATTGTCATTGTGCTTGGTTGTTAGGTGACAACTCTCGGATAACCTTGGCAGCTGTAAAATAAACCCCTTGCAACAATGAAACAATTTATTGTAATGTTTCACTGTTGGCACTTTCATCAAATCCTTCCTTGTGTTTGTCGCTTGTTTGCAGCAATAGTTGCAACATCAACTTGTGCGAGCAAATGATGTTTAAATCTCAACATGATCTCCAAAAACGAGCACTAACCGTTGAATAAAAATCCAATCAACCGATTCCACCGAAATAGGGAGGTTCGTCTTGCTTTCCCCCGTTCCTGCTACACACGCGCAATGGTCTGTCATACTCTCCGGCTTTGATTGAATTTACTGTCACGGGCTCTACACCGGCCAGTAATCTCGCTCACTTTCCGGATCGAATTTTGCAACCATTCGTGTCGTTCGTTTCGCCTTCCATCCGCACGCCCGTTGACAGGCCCGGTGCAAAGAAAGCCTCTGCCTCTTTACAAAAATGTCTTGCCGCGGCGCTTTTCACGCCCTACCCTACCACACCATCCCACGGACACGGGGCCAACAAAAACTTACGTACGACACCATAGCCAAATGGACAACAATACAACAAAAATCATAATAAAATTAGGCGAAATTGGATTTCAAGGGTCATTTTCTGGGCTCTCTCTTTCTCTCTTTGCCAATGGTCCAATGTACAGGCTTCCGCACGGATAGGCGTATGTGGTTCGTATGTGTGTACCCTTGTATCTTGGAGCGTCTTTCCGGTCGCTTTTCCGTGGTCGTTTGTATTGGCTTTATTTGGGCCGCTTTCGCTGTTCCCTGCGCCCCGCTCCCGGAGGCCAACTCGTTTTCGAACTCGTTTGCAGTATTATGACATTTTTCTCACTCGCTACGCTTTTTTTTCCTTTCCTGCTTACGGGAATGTGATTGTGAACGTGGGGGTGTGGGGGGGAACGTTACGAACAATCGTAAGGAAAAAGTACCCGGAATGTGATCGTCCAAACAAAAGCCAGGGGGGAGCTGGTGACAAGGAGGAAGGCTAAAATAAAATAAATAGAACGGGGTTCAGGAAACTGAATCAACCGCGCCTGGACACTACCGGAAAGGCCGGATGTTTTTCTTTTTTTTTCGAGAAGAGCGTGAGGAAAGATATCTTTTTTGAGTTTGCTTCAAAGTAGAATCCTTTCCAATTTTATTGAACAAGCCTTGCACTGAATGCTGGCCTTGGTAACTGTCCAAGGATATGAAGTTCTATTAGGACGTTGGTTTTCTTTTTTTTCGGTGTGTGTGTGTGTGTGTGTGTGTGTGTGTGTATGTTTGTCCAAGAAACAGTCTGCTCGCAGCGAGTTGAAATTGAATAAACAAAACAAAGCGAAATCTATATTGATTCCTTCTCGCTTCATCTCCCAGCCGGAGCATCTCTTTTCGACAATGTATCGTTTTTCCTCATTTATTGGAAAACGAGACAAAATTGGAAAGCATGGGTTTTGTGTATGATTGTAGCAGGAAGCTTACTTATTTGTGCTACTGGTTGCTTTGCGTTCCATTCGAGTCTTTCCTGTTTTTTTTTTTCTTTTTTGCTTCAAAAAAGGTCATTCTATTTCATGCTAATGAAGCTGATAAAAGAAGATTCTTTTCCACTGTTGATATGTGTACCTCTTTCAGCACAAAAAAAAGGAAATCATTTTAAGCGTTTCTTTTTTTTCTATTCTACGCAAAGTATCCTCTTGCTTTCATCAAGGTTTTCTGGTGAATGCAAGAATAAACACAAAATCACCATTTGAAACAGATCCCAGCAAAAGAAAGATGAAAAAAACCTCATCGTCCGGAACATTCTCGGGCACTTTCCTTCTTCGTCTCAAATTTCACCTCATTTACTAATAATTGGTTCTGGTGGGCGAGGAAAATTGTGCCAGCTCATTACCCACTCGCGTTTGTGTTTAGCGAAAATGAATCATTATGGAAAGGGGGGCTTCCAAGAACCGGCCCGGACCCGGGCTTTTGAAGGTTTCACCACCCGATCAATAATCAGACAAGCAGGGCCGCCTTTTTATTTTGCCGATGATGAGAAATTGGAACATGGACCGGGGAGTTTATCGTCACGTTCCGGCCAGACTTAACCGCCAGACAATGCGGGCAAGTTTTACGATAAACGCTTGCAGATTAATGAAATTAGCTTTGCCCACTGTATGAGCTTTTCTCTCGTGGTGCTTCGTTCTTGTCTTGTCAGCATGTTTGGCTCCTCATTGGCCAACGCTGTTTGATGCTTTCCTTGAACTGGGAGTCGCATCAGTGGAAACAATCACCAAAACCAGCAAAAAGAGGAATATGTTTTTCTTTTCTTCGCTCCTTTCAGTCTGCATGAGCGCAAAATGCACACGAAAAGTTTCACGCGCAAAAGGTACTGATCGATCCGGGGGAAACGAGCACGCCTGTACCGTCGAGCCCGCTTAGTTCACGCAATGATTGGAAGCTAATTTGAAAAGTTTAGTCTTTCTGGCTGAGCCCCATCGGAATCAGCCCGGAGAGTTTCTTACGTTTTTTTTTGGTCTGAGTGCCCAGTGTAACGAGGCTAGTGTATTGGTTTTTCGGTTACCGGGACAGGGGGCCATTCATTTGGAAAGTTAGGGTTAATTACTGGGCCTCCGTTGGGAGGCATGTACTTCTGGTGAATAACTTTTTGTTTTCTTATTGCATCAGGGCGTTGCTAACGTTATTTGCTTTTTTTCGTTTTCTACCAATCAATCATACACCAACAGGATACAGGCGACTTGGTTCGCAAAAGTTTGCTCTTCTCGTTGATGAGCAACCACAAATGGCGGAGCTAATAATTTAGACATCTTGGGTAATAATTGAAACATTTGTGTGCTATGAAGGATAGGCTCGTATGGCAAAGCTCGAGTGCTACAAGCTCTTATAACTTACAAAATGTACAAAAAAGGATCAAATTTTAAATGCGATTTCGTATTCCAGCTCATTTCAATAAAAGCCCTCGCTGAAACCGCAACGCCACAAGCTCAAATTAATAAGTCACTCGATGAGACGATTATGGTCGCCTAAACGCTAGCAAAAACCGACACATTATCTCAACTACCTCATTGCACGAAAATCAAGGCACAGTAATTTACGGCCAACCGAAGCGCGCACCCAACCGAATCCGTGTGATGCACCCATTTTAGCATCTCATTAAGGAACCGAGAATTGCATTGCATTTCCCGTCGACAATCTACATATTTCTTTGGGAGTGTGTGTGTGTGTGTGTTTTTTATTCTTCACCGCCTCTTCACCACCATGATCACTACACCACATGCACGCCTACGAGTGCGTTTGTAGATGTCGAATGCAATTAGTAGATAAGTTTGAAACCGATCCACCATCATCTACCTGGGTGGGGTAGCTATAAACTTGCAATTGCAACTACCAACCCACCGTACGGCACAAGCGAAGCAGTAAAAGTCATCCAATAAAAGCGAAATCTAAAGCCTTCAAGATACCGTTGATTAATCCTAGCAGCTTACGTGCCAGCTAGCTTAACCCCCATCTTCCCCCATCGTTCGTCCTATCTACACCGAACTCAGTGCAGTTGTGCAACTCGTGTACCGTTCTAATCCAGCCCTTGCGAGTGAAGCGTACCTGGGTAAATACAACGCAGCAATTAGTTGCAATAAAAACACGGCACGGGAATGCGAAAGCTGTTCTCGTCTTTTTTTTGCGTCCGGTGCATGGCTGTGAATAGCCTTGTGTTTCTGTGTGCGTTTCCTGGTGCTTCAATTGCATACCTCGTGTAACAATTGTGTAGCGTGCATGGTGCGCTTCGCTGAGGAAGGTACGGAGAGTTGCACCTTGCCACTGTGTCCAATTCATCGTTGGAACGCTCCCGGAGCTCGTAAAGTGCATGGTCACAAATTCTCAAATCGCAGCGAATGGGAATTTAGCGTGACATTTACAGCAATTGAAAATGCATTTCGTAGATGGTGCGAACGTGTGATTATGTTGGAGGAAGATAGACGGAGGGGAGGGAGGTTAAGTTTTACTGTGAAGGATGTAACTGGTCAAGCGCTTCCGGAAAGGTTTTATTGCCATTTGGTACTAACGAGAAGAAATTATGTTAACATCAAAACTTCTGGACCTCATTATCATTGGAATTTCTGGGGATTTCTGGACATGATTCTGAAAAAAGCTTACGGTTTTTCAAATCCAACATCTTATTTGGGAATCTTCGAAATCTTGTCTTTATGATATCAGATATATGATCAAGTTTTGAAGTTACTGAGGAGAAGAAATTATGAGCAAATCAATAATTCTGGACATCATCCTATTTCAGGTCACTCAATCTTTTATAAAGATTCAAAAATTAAATGGAAATAAAGGCCTTCCTTGAGATATTCAAATATCTTCCAAAAGAATTTTTGGAAGTCTTGGTTTTTCTGAGTTTTCTGAGGATTTGATGCTACTGACGAGATGAAATTATGACGAGATCTTGACGAATCTTCAGAACATCATTACCATTGAAGTTCCTGAGGTTTTCTGGACATAATTCTGATAATCCTATTCCAGAGCTGTAGGCTTATATTTTTCATTAAGATTTAAGGGATTAAATAATCAAATTCAAAAACTTCCAAAAATTATTTAAATTTGTTTTTAAAAATATTCCTGGAAAAGCTTGCTCTTCTGAGATTGAGGTTATTATAAGAAAATGAAGTCTCAAGCAATACTTTGAACAATATCGAGCGTAAGTACTTCACAGCACAAAAACAAAAAACAAAAACACTTTGAAAGTCAGAAAGACGATAGTTATCGAATGATTGCCGGGTATGCAGTTTAGCACTCGCTCGCTCTCTCACCGTCATCTGCATTCGAGTGCATCGCACATGCAGACCGAACGAAATTGCACCACCGAACGTGCATTCAATGCAACAAATTATACACCGCTAAGCCGCTGACACAAACACGAAGCAATAGGAAAAGCGTTCAAAAATTCATAGTCCATCATTTGTACCCCGTTCGACCCCACCCAGCCCTTCTCCGGAGCTCTCCCGAACCCAGGTTTCAAGTTACAAAATGACAGCTCAACTAATCCAAAACCGCAGTGCTGTGGCTGTGGATGCTATTCACCCGGCGATGGCGATGTCTATGGCAAGGTTGGCAAATGCCGGACGAAAGGTTGAATTATTAAACCAACTACTAAATAGTCTACGCGCGCGACATCGCGTGGCACGAACTGGGTAGCGTGGCATTATTTCTTGTAAATGTCACCCACCCTAAGAAGACAGCTGCTCGCGCAATGGGTTGTACATTTTGTTTTTGCCTCCTCATTTTCCCGTCCCGCCGATGCTCCCTTGCTTTTCCCACGGTTCCCGATCACACCCGACGCCCGGGGTCCGTGTTTCGGTCGTTTTAGAGCTATTATTTATTCAGCAGACAATTAACGGACAGGAACGATCAACAATTTAATTAACGGGTTGCTGTTACCTTTCCGCTTTTTCCCAACCAAAGTCCCCGGGACGGGATGGGACGGGACGGACAACTTGTTCTTGAGGTATCTTTCTGAGGTTTTGCTGAGTGGTGGAATAAAAAAAACCCACACACACACTCCCATTGCAACGAATTTTAATTTTCTTAATGACGCAGTGACCCGCAGTAGCACGGCGCAGTAGTGCGCTGGAAGTACACTTGGCGTTGATCCTGGTCAGAAACGCACTATATGCACTGTATGGTCCGTGGTCTAAAGCTCGGGCGGAAAATGGTCTTATCTACGAGTGGTGTTGTTTAACGTGGATAACGGAGGCAGCGACCACCTTGGACCGGGGTTGGCAGAAGTTTGCGTGTCTGGCACTCATTCTTTGCAGTCTCTTGTACCATTCGCTAACTTCCTATTGCTACCTAAAGCTGGAGCTGTTATTTTTCCTGCGGGATGTGTTCGAGCACAAGGTTTTGCTTCTACGTTTCTAATGTTTCCTGTTCTTCACAGCGAACAGGGAGGGTTCGTGCTGGTTGTGTTTTTTTGCTTCTTCATCCTCCACCCCATTATTGCAAGCCAGCGTGACAGTTGGCGGTTGGAAGTCGGAACCATTGTCAGAACATATCCGTAGCAGCTTGCCAGGCTACCATTTTTCCCCGGCTGCCCAATAATTCGTCCAGCTCGTGCAGCAATGCACTTCACAAACGAAGGCTGTTAGTTTGTTGCACGAACTACCCGGCGTCCGCTCCACGGTGGCCTGCTGTGTGAATTGGGCAACATTACGTCGTGACCGTTTTGTGTGAAACAGAAACGTACACGCTGTTTACAAAACAAAAAAAAAAGCGAGGTACGATCAGTGTTACGATCGTTTTAGGATATACGTTACAATCACTTGCCACAACTGGGTGGAATCATCCCTAAGGGCCGATTGTGTGGAGCAGCATTCATCGTCGAGCAGCACCGGCTAGCTAAATGCAACCCCTGGATGCAACTGCTGCCGACTCTACCGTATGGCTTTTGCTGGCATTATTTTATTTATTTCCACCTCTTCTCCTTCCCCTCATACTTCACCATCCCCAACCATTGGCTGCTTTGGTGGCACGAGATGGTTGGTTTTTAATTTTCCCGAATGTGCACTTCCCGTGCGAAACACAAATAAAGCGAAGTGAAAATGGTTTCAGCAGTGGAAAATGTAAAATGACAGGTTGCGATCGCTTCCAGTGCGGAATGGAAAAGCCCGGCATCCTCTTGGTTGCAATTTATTTTATGGAAAGGCATTTCTGGATTGCATTTAATCGGTGACAGATGAAATGGGGCAGCTGGTAGTTGCACCTGCACCAAGGGGTTTCTTCCCAGTGTCAAAAGAAGTAAAATCAATCATATGGAAAATCATAATCTTTTGTAGTAGATTGTTTGTAAACATATTGTAAGAAAAGCCATTTAGCAATTTCAATCAAATTATAAATAAAATAGTTTGTATGGTTTTGTACGTAAAATTGCATACATTTAGGCGCAAAATCAATTAATTACGCTTATTGTTAAACATTTTAAACTAATTTTCTGAGCTTTATTAATGGCAAACTTGTTCGTATTTTCATGATTACTTATAACTGCACATGTTATCTGTTTAAAAAAAAAATATTTCAGCTTTTTTACCTTATTTCATTGAATATTACACAAGACAGAATCGTTAAAAATAGCGTTACTGATAAAACTTTTTTGCTCGCGGCACAAAGCCACATGCAAAGGAAAACTTCTCTTCCCGGGTGTCCCACTGACCGCATCCCTTCCACCAGCCATGATTTATGACCGACTCGCCGCTATAAGTGCTTTCATCTCGGTGCGCGGAAATGGTTAAACAATTTCCGAAAAAACCAAGGCCATTCTTCCTGCTGTGTTGGTGATTGCTTGGAGCTTTCCAGAAAAAAAAGAAACAAGCACAGAGAGAGAGCGCGCGAAAGCATAAAAGAAGCAAAGCGCACACAGTTGCCAGTTTTGCTACGTTCCCGGCATCGCATCGTAATCCCGGGCCATGGCGCTTTAACACACTGGGAAAGCTCACCGGCGTAACATAACAACAGCCTCAACGAATGCTCGCTTGTGCAATAATAATGCTCCCGTTTTGTACAGTGGACGGGAAAATGGTCTGTTTGTGTGTTGTGTGTGGATGGGAAAGGCCAGTTAATAGAGTTATTGCATCGGAAGGTGATTTATGCGTTTACGCTGCGCTGCCTGTCGAAGATGACCGTAATGGATTCGCGTGATTTCGACAGCGAAAGGAAAGCGTGGTAGTTATGTGGACTTTTTTCTTCGGAACCAACCAAGAGTGCCCTAATCAAGCGCTTCTAGTTTGTATGTGTTTGTTTGCATTTCATTCTCGTTCTCGAGCTTCATCCTAATGCTCATTCAGTGCGTAGCAAAAATAGATAACCTATGGAAGAACTAATTTCGTATGATTAGCATCGTCGATCACAAATCTCTTCGCTCGTCCATTCGTTACCATCCGCTAGCGGGCAGGTGACGTTTTAATGGTTCACCGTGTGTTCGAATCGGGGGTTTGGGTTGGGTGCGATTCTGGCCAGCGAAACTTTCCCGATGTAATAAAGGTGAGTAATGGATATTGGTTTTCGCGCCAGCATTGCACCCTAGGTCGGGTCAGAATGGTCACATGGTGAGCGTAAGATTTATCACATCACAACAGTGGTCGATCGATTCGCAGCGAAACCATTTGCCGATAACGAACCGGTGATGTCTTATTCATTACACAACCCCCGGGATGTGCATCAATAGTTGGTGGAAATTATGTAACAAGAAAAACTCCCGATGATAAGATACGCGACCCGGCTGTACGGCTAAGAAGAAAAAAAAAGCAACGGGAAGGAAAGACATCACATAAGTCATTCCAGACGGTATCCAAATAGCTATATTGGGAACACGTTGCGGACCATTACAGCTAGTGTTTTATGTGCAGCAAGTTTTTGTTTTTTTTATTTCACTGCTAAAGCGCCCTAAACGCATGGTAGACTATTTTTATTGCAGTTTACCCATTTGCGAATGAAATTTGTGCACAGCTTCAGAAGGTTAAGAGGCAATCATCCTGTTTTGCGTCGCTTCCTGGCCAAAGAAGTCTTTGGAGCAGTGTGTGTTTGTTTTGGGGTTGAAAGTGCGTTCCACACGACAAAAAAGCGTCTGAAGAAGAAAAACAGGGAACCAGCCACTGGAACAATATGGGGTGGATGAAGAGGACGGGGGGGAACAGACATCAAGATCGAAAAACCCCTTTTCCAAAGCAGTTGTGCAGTCAACCGACTCACATCCGAAATTTATTGAAATAGTTTTCCTCTTTACGGACTGTAAATATCGTCTTTCGGGGAGATTTGATATGGTTGGTTATTTTGTTCTTTTAAGTTTGGTCTTTTTTATTTAAATTATCAAGCTTGATGTTTCTATTCAAATAAGGAAATTTACAATACTTGTTTTAAAACATTTCTAATGGCTTCAGTTCAAAGTCTCGGGCAAAACATTCCTACAGTCATCGCACATCTTCTTTCGATAGCATTATTTTACGCTCCACATGCAGAGGCAGCCCCCACGCAGCCCTGTCAGGCAATTTCACTGCCTTCAATTTTACCTCAGCAAAACCCACACCGGAAAGTGGAAACATCTCTTCCGGATAAGCCTCCTCAATATTTTCCTTGGCACCTTCCAGCGACCTTTTGCTGCTTCGAAAAACGGAACCGAACGAGCGAACGCGCTCCTTATGGTACATGTGTAACCTAATGTTAAACTAAATCGTACCGCTCGTAGGGTAAGGGAACAATCCTTACAGCGGTGCGTTCGTTTTCCTGTCTGCCGTTTGGAGTTGTGGCAAAACAAAAAAAAACATAAAAAAGAAGCGCCGACACGCTCCGTGGCTGGGACCATTTGTGAACTGCCAATAAGATTTATGCGTCTTGGTTTGCGTTCGTTCCAACATGGCACAAGAATTGACAAGGCAGAAGGAAGGGGGACTAGATCCTTTGATGAAAAAAGCGTTTCGCTTTTCTTTCCATCTGCTTCGCTCTCGCTCTTCATTGCACCGATGAAGCTGGTATTCACAGAAAAAGACATTCCGCACCAGCTACCAGGCGCCTCCATTTACAGGCGCTCTTCAATAGAATTGGAAGCTTCCCGGCCATCTGATTGCTTGCAAGTGTGGGCCAAAAGGGGTTTTGAGCTGGTGGATTTTTTGTTTTTTTGTTACTGCCATGCCAATTCCACCCGATAGCATCATTTGCTTTGTCGTTCCAGGGGAACAAGTGCCAATGTCATGTCATGCAGTGCAAGACGAAAGAACAATAGGCAAAAAAAAAACACCCGGAACACCCGGATGCTATCTCCGTTGCTGCTGCCTATAATTAGACGCCGGATGCGTGATTTATTCAGCACCATTTATTTTATCTTCATCAAGCATAAAAATGTGACACGGAATCGATTCGCACATTCGCTTTTACGTACCAGCAGTATAGTAGAGTGGGCTAACGTCGATGATGTGATATGGGCCATCCAGGCACGCTCACTCGGAGGTGTTTTGTTAACAGATTTCAGTCACGATCCGTACCGCTCCATCACTCCATTACGCGCGTGCGATACACTCGAACAAAAGCCATACAACAGGGACTGGTCGCGGTAGACGGCAATGCGCACAACCGTACCACGGCCCAAACCGCAATTGGAAAATGATTAATGGGGAATCTATTGAAATGGAGTTGATTTATGCGCCGGTCTGCGATGGGTATGTGTGTGCGCGCCCCGGGGACGGGTTGCACGAATGGCAGACAACTCCTTCTGTGCGATGATCAATTGGCTGGAAAAGGAAACAGTTTCCTCAGTGCACGAACCTGGTCGCGCTGGTTGGTGTGGTTGTGGCTCTCCAACCCATCGCAACGGGGAAAACCCTGAAACGAGGTCAAGCTGGAAACTTCAAGTCTATATCGGGTGCTCAGGTGTGACAGCCCCAGTCAAAATGATCCATCCGTTTCTGTACATATCGCTGGCAGTGGAGAGTGTGTTCCATCGTGTACGGAAGGGCTAAAGCTTCATGTAGAACATCGATAAACATCATCTTCAACAGAAGCACCAACATGGGTTCCTACCTTTTCGGGGTGGGGGGCAGGGCGTGTTTTCTTTTCCTCACAGGTTCAAAGTATACCGTCACCTCAATTGAGACAAATGATCATGAACTTTTGCACCGTGTGCGCTTGTTTGCCTGGACGGCACCTGACATACACGATCGATTTAGTTTGGTGATGACTTTTACCTGGTATGGCTGGATTTTTTTATGGCTGCAAGCCTCAGTTAAGACATAGTTAAGTGCATAATAAGTATTTTTAGAGTTTACCAAGAATTAAATGGAGTTATTTGAAATGTTTCAAGATATTGACGAATTCTTAGAATTTGAAACCTTCAGTGTCATTATTATGTATATTCAATAAGACTTAATCAATTGATCGATGGCAAGAAATGGTATCTACTAGAATGCTTCAAGATTATTAGTCCAATGTTGTACCTGACCTTTCGTTTAAAAACACATGTTCCAGGGTGAACGACCTGAACAGAGCTATCCAAAGCTAACATCACTTTTAACTCCCCGATGTGGATCTTGAACAAGAGCTCCATTTTATCTGATTACTTTTCCGTGAACCAGAACTCAAATTTCTACACCGATTTACAGCTCAACACCCTCATACGTGAAAGCCCACTCTCATCTGTGTGCTCTACTTCCTCCACCAGAATGGCAACGATAGATTCGATACGAAACATGAACTTTTCACTTTTCACAGTGAAAGGTTTCGACTGTTGGCACGGCATCCTTTAGGGATTTGACGCTTAAAACCGTTTTAGTATACATACAAAAAAAAAAAAAACAGGGCAGACATGTTCAAACATACGGAATTTCGGCTATCGCCATACTGTACAGCGTTGTGCCGCAATAAATTGTTGACGAGAAAACGCTCCCGCATTGCGTGGAATGTTCCCGCAGGTTTCCGTATTGCGTATTAGCTTTCGTAGCTTCTTGTTTCGGAACAGACAGCTAGCCCACCAACCACCACCGCAGCGAACTGAAGGGGTGCAGTCTATCAACCTGCTAAAAGGGCCGATGAGTTGCAAGTTGGCAGTGGTTCGTTCGTTGGGATGTTTTTACTTTTAAATAATTTATTTTTCCCTCGTCGATGCTACCGTCGCCTATCGGTATGTATCGATCACTCCCTGGTCCTGTTGCTTATCCTGCCACTGTTCGGGGTCAAATCCCTCCAGCGTTCCGATGTGGGTATTAAATTATAAAAATATGAAAATCGAACCGAAAAGCTAAAGGAAGCAGCGGGAAAATAAAACACTTGCCAGGCGTGGTACGTGATCATGCCGTGCCGAGTTGCTGAAAGTTTTACGCACCCCGAGATTCGGGAGATATCCGGTGCTAGAGGAAACGATTGAAATAAAGCATTTTCATCACCTGATTTTACTGGTAAAGCGAACGGAAAAGGAAGGAATTGGGCTCCGTTGGTAAACAGCCCTGAAAGTTGGATTGCTGTTAAAAGCATTTTTATTGCTCAGTTCCTTGCTATTTGAGCATGGTCATTTTGGGGTGGTTTGGTATAGTGAGAAGCTATTAAAATAAATTTTAATGAAGAGCTCGTACACCT
>AXCM01004391.1:0-20981 GCA_000473375.1 Anopheles culicifacies | reverse complement strand
AACATTAGATTTCTACACACTATTCCGGTTGAATGATTGGTTTAGTAATTTGTTTATGAATATATCACGGTTTCTGTTACGACTTTATCGTTGCGATCACGAGAGTTAATCATATGCCGTCGCTGTTGTGATTCGTCAACATTTCAACACCTCTCTCCATCGCAGTTAGCAGTAATACCAAAACGCTTAAGTAAAGTAGATCAATTTCCCGAAAAATCCACCGTTCGGTGTACTGGTTTTTTGCGGTTCCCTTACAACAGCTGCAAACCACTCTCGCAAGTCGAGGCTACAAATCGTCAACCGTACGATAAATTAGATCGATTTAGTGGGCGATTTGCTTTATATCCCAATCTTCTCCTCATTGCACCCAAGCCCAAAGAGCTTGCTTCCTAAAGAGTTTAACAGTAATTTAGTTCCTCGCTCATTTTTAGGTCTCCTCCCGTCCTATTCTTTACGTCTGCAACACCTTAAGTGACCAAAAACAAAACCATTTACACGCGCACCACACGATTCCCGCTAGAGTGCCTTTTGGGTTGCGCGCTTGGTGGCAGGAAATTTAGTCGCGGAAAAGACGAATTTAACTTCGTCTTTCATCTTTCCACGCGCCACATCGTCCACCAAATGTAGACGATCGGAAAAATTGGAGCAACTTCTGTCGACCGTTCTGGTAGCAGCAAAGCTAGCGGATTCCTTACGCGGCGTCGTTTTGTTTCTCGCCGATACGCGCACGGTCGGTTCGCTTTATGTAAGCTTCATCCCCAGCTTCATCATCATTGGTGTAACCCGAGACCCTTCCCTTCCCAGCGACGATAGATTCCCGCAGCATGTCTGCCGGACGTCATCGCTTGTATTCCATTAATTCACTTACTTTCGGGAACTGGGTCAATCGCTTACGGGATCGTCACTTGCGGAAAGGCACACATCAAGACCAATGCCGCTGGTTTGTAACGGCTACCAAAAAAAAAAGAGCAAAGCCTACTCCTTCCCATTCCACACACCTGCACGCATATTTATTCGCCCATTAGGTCGTTTGTCTAGCGAAACTCCAAAAGCTAATCCTACGGAACGTGACATGTTCTGTTTTGTTCGTGTTTTGTTTTTTGTTTGTGTTTGTGTCGTATTTTGTTTTGTGTTTTGTGTTTGTTCTGTCGTGACTCAAAGGGACGCACTCTTAGTTTTCTCCTTAAATTAAAAACAGTCATCCAATGTCTATCCTCAGATATCTAGCCCAACAACTTCCCAACTCCTGAAGTTCCAAAGCTTGGTAGAACTCAGCACACCGGACCTCCGGCGAGTGAATCAACGCCCGACTGCCCGACGGGACTGCGTGTTCATTCGGAATGTGCCCCGTCAGATGTCAGCCAAACGACGAACGACGAACAAAGCAGCAAGATATAAAAACTAACACAAATCAAACATCAAATGTCCACTCGCTGGATTGCAATAACTGTTTTTTTTTTTTGTAGACACACGCTCAAACATCCCATGTCAGACGTCTTATCTGTTTTGCAATGCGAGCTTGCGCTTTTCACCCATATCTTGTGTGGTTTGGAACAAAAAGGAACAAAAAAACCTCAAAAAAAACATGAAACACCTTTTGGTCGATTTCATTCATAATCGTCGACATAAACGGAGCTGGAGAGCACTGAGCGATAGCATCAAGCCTGGCGTCAGACCAAAACCTCCTCGAAAGGACACGATGGAAAGAAAACGGTTAATAATTGGGAGTTGATTTTTTTTTTGCTCTTGTGTGTGCAGAATATATGTGTGCCATCGCATGAGGCTGTGGAATTTGATCTCCTAGTATCGCTCCAATATTCGGACATTGGGGGGGTTGTTTTGCCTCCACACAAAAGAACGAAACACGCATCGCACAAATAGTTTGCGCACGCTCCGGGCCTGTGTGATTGTAAGCTGAACAAAACAAGCAACTTCATCAGTTACCCTCCCGAATCGCGTTCTTTTCCTACTTCCTTAGCCCAGTGTTCGGCAGACTTTTGGGACCAAAGAGTTCAATATTATAAAAACTAAATGCAATTTCTATTATTTTTAAGGATTTTCTGAAAATATTGTATAATTTAGACGAGAATGTCCTCACAATAGATTCTAAAGAAAAAATCCAGAATTTTAGAGGCTTTCAAGCTCCCGAGGAGATTTAATTTACTGCTTAAACTGTTAAGAGTAAGCCAGCAATACCTTGCCGATCACTGCCTTAGGAGACTGGCATCGACGTTTCGATTCTGGACCTGCTAAGCTCATCAAAACGATTAAACGAGCGTGGCGGAAAAAAAATGACTCCACCAAGCATAAAACCGTTCCGCGGGGTGTCCGGTGACAATTTTATGCCCGTTTCTCAACACAGAAAACCGGTCAGCATGGGCGCACATGCCATGGTATAAGAATGGCAAACGAGGGACTTGGCTAAAACGTCTGAGTAAGTAAATTATTATTAAAATATCTGGTTGTTATCTATTTCCATAGCTTTGGTAGTATATATTTATACCAGTTTTAAATTATGTAAGCTTTTTTACATCATTTATTTAAAAAAAAATAATAAAAATCAACAACAGTAACGGAAAAATTCTCAATTTTCCTTCATAACACTGAGGAACGGCCATATCAAAGCGTACGCCGCGGTAGAAATTCCTACCCCCTTTGCAATTGGTTCAACGCTCAAGGGATTAGCGAAAGAAGGCCGCCAAGATGAGATCAGCCACCAATTTCGCTAGCAAGCGATCAGATCCAAAGCGGAGAAGAAACACACACACATCTGACAGCAATTTTTCGGACCTCACTCCCAGGTTTGACCGATATATTATATATTTTTAATACGATAACGGCGTCGGCGAAATCTGGATGAGTCAAGCAATGGACGATCGAGCTTCTCATCGCTCGTTTATGGTAAAATCCAATCAACATGAAAGGGAGTTATAAACATCCCGACGAAATAGTTCGCTTTGTCAATAATGTGCCAACAATCTTTATAGACTTCAACGGCACGTTATCCTCCGATAATAAACCGCATGTTTAAGATTGAGTATCGAAATGCACAACAAACAATATATAAAATGGAAAAAATCATCTTCAAGATCTTCCAGATGCATCCCTTTATGGGCAGGGATGAAAAAAAGAAGACACAAAAAGGAAGGTTCAAACATCCCATATCGGTGCTCATTCCAATTATGGAATGTGTGAAAACGAGGCGTTCCAAGAACTTCAAGTTGGAAGCAGCCGAAAATATGGATTGCTCTACTATAAGCAGCACATTAAACTATTGTGCTAGGAACATCACGGCTAAGAGAATCAATTCATTCACAAAACCAAAAAGAAAACGCTGTCAAAATCAGCTCGCATTCTTTCCCGAGTCTTCTTTTAAGAGACCTGTTGAAAGATCCAAAGATTCTACCCTATCTCCGCAGAGTTGCACAGGAATTTCGAAAGCATCTCCCCAAAAAAAAGAACCTTCTTGACGGCACGAACCGATTAAACGAGTCGTTAGAAAGAGGTCAAAAATTGCATCATTGCAGTGATGCAGTTGACTGCAATTTGACACACGCATTACGCCGCGTGACTTGAAGAATCTGAGAACTTTCCAACGCACTCCACCCATCACAGCGAGGTTGTA
This sequence comes from Anopheles culicifacies, assembly GCA_000473375.1. Classification (NCBI taxonomy): domain Eukaryota; kingdom Metazoa; phylum Arthropoda; class Insecta; order Diptera; family Culicidae; genus Anopheles; species Anopheles culicifacies. Next base: position 17,356 of record AXCM01004391.1, on the reverse strand, counting down.
TGCGAGTGCGGGAAGTTATATTTTTAGTTCCTTGTGCGGAAAAACCTGAGATCGGTCCGGACCACCAAGGAAGCCCTAACGAGCGGAAAAGCGATTGGTTCGAGAAAACCGTGTGGCAAATTGACAGGTTCATTTAAAATATTGGTCACCATATTTTACACCATCTCAGAGTAGCTTTGTTTACTACCGCTGTCTATTTCTTCACAACACTGAGCGTGTGATCAATTCGTGACTGCGAGACAGCGGAAAAGTCGTACCAGAAAATGTGGCTTAACAGTGTGTGGCATGAAAGTGTGTCAAGGCTTTTCATGCTGTTTGAATAACAAACTTTTGGAAAAACATTAACCCCAAAATCAAACCACAAAACCCGATAACGAGCAGGCTATTGCGCCCGGTAACGGACAATGCGCCGAAACATTAGTGCAGTGACAGAAAATTCAATTTCCATTCACCGGTCACTCCGCACACATTCGAGAAATGGTGAAATTTAAATCAGTCACACACGAAACAAAATGGAGGAAATCTGTAAAACGCCACCAAACGTGACAACAACCGGCAAACACCCATCATTTGGAGCATGAGGAAACACACCAGAGCCAGGAAACTTCAAGCTCATCTCATCTCGTCATCATCGTACCCCCGCTTGGCGTTTGGCTCTTTGGTGTGGCACAGGAATGCGTAACTATTTCATAATCGCACATTTTTCTCCTTTTCTCAGCGGAATTAGTGAGTGAGAAGAAACAAAAAAAAAACGGCACGCATCGATACGTGCCAACTGCCAACATCTACGCAATCGCTACGAGCTGGGGGTGCGCTCATGCAGCCGCGAACGCGCGTACACGCGATGTGTTTGCGCTGGGAAATAAATCTTTTCCAATGCAACAAAGCATACCGAAAGTGCCAACTCTTCGGGTCCAACGATCGGTTGACTCATTTCGCAGTTTCCGACTCCGCGCGCCTACGCCATCGTACATCCGCCGGAGGGAATACGCATCCCTCACGCTGCGTACCGTTGCGCTGACGTTTGGGGCGCGCTCGACATGTGAAACACTAATCTATCAAGTTTTTCGCTCCGTGCAATAATCAGCAACCGTGATGTGCACTACTTTGCACAATTTCCGTTTAAAATATAATTTTTCAAATAAATTAAAAGCTGCTTTTTTTTCGGTTTATTCACCCACCCCTAAAGTGAGCACTAAATATGTTCGAAAATTCCGAAACTGCTGCTTTACTCGCCAATGCACCCGACGCGCACGTGGTTTGATTTACGCGAGGCATTGCGAAGTTTATGTTGCAGCACCGCATCATCTCGCGCGATCGTTAAGTTTATGTACGCTGAATAATCAAAAGCAGACGAGAAAATAGCTAAATTATAGTGGCTGATGACCAAAAAACGTGTACGCATCCAACCCCCAAACGCGATTGAGGCGCGCGCAATCGTTGAACATTTCTTCGACATTCACCGCCCCAGCGGTTTGCCAGCTTTGAAATCGAAACATTTCATAACACACGCTTAATCGGAACCCCGGAGTGGTGGGGATCTTTGGCATCGAAAAAGCAACGCATACGGGTGTTGCTCAAATGAAATCCAAGCTTTAAGTGCCAAAATGACATAAAGCAGAGGAGCAAACTGCATTTTTTTTTCAAAATGTGTATTTTTAACGATATATGCCCATCTTCGTGACGGGCTTCACGAAATGAGTGAAAAACAAAGTAATATTCACGCAGTATGATCTATGATCTTTGCTCCATTTAACACCATTGAAAGCACTGCCTTTGTTTAAAAAGGTAAATTTCTTCGAGTGCTTTCAGGTGCATCACTGACTAATAAATCATTCCTGTTTCGGTGGTGATTACAACGACACTTAACGTCTTCCATTGCGCGGGCGCAGGGTGAGGTGAAAATAAAAGCTACCCCTTGGAGAAAAAAAACCCACCCGTACGTACTTGAGCAACGATGAAGACGAAGGCAAATCAAACCACCATTACCATAAAAGAAAAAAACCTCCATGCCCTTAACAATTAACAATTAAGGGCGCAAACCAAGACGGGTAGGGGGAAAATGGCGAGGTGTGGTACTTATACGCACCCTGTACATTTTATATGTTTTTCCCCACCCGTTACCTACCGAATCTCACACTTTAAGCTCATCGAGATTATAATGCGCTTTCACGCACCTTTTCTTGATATTTTGAAAGTCATACACACACACACCAGCATCTCGCCCATTCACCACCGGAAGGTGCGGAAGATTCTTGAGATGGTGTTTTTGTTTTTTTCCTCCACACTATTTCCATATATTCAAATGAGAATTTATGTTTTAATGCAATGCGTAACCCGATGAAGGCAGGACTGGTAGTAGTAGTCCCAGTTGGCATTAACTTTATGCTTCTCCGCAAGTACTCGTAACGTGTCGAGGAGGCAGCACTTGCTACGATAATGCAAACACATCTTGAGCCGCGAGTTTCCTCACCATCTGCCCGGTGCGGAAGATGAGCGCGTCTTATGGATTCCTGGAACCGACGCCATTTGAAAACCAATCCCAGTAAGGAACGCTGGAATCTTGGATTCCTACCCTAACAGAGCACACCTGTTTTAATGCCGGTAGGAAATATTCTATCACACCTCTAAAATACCCCAAGTGTCAAAGTGGTGATGTTTCCTTGAATTTCCACACTGTACGTTACTCTCAAGAGAAAGGTCTGAAGCTTGATAGACAAGCAGCAAGTGCTAGTTACACATCGGGGCTTTGTCTATAATAACAAGAGGTAGAGCCCTATCGTTCTCCCGGACATTCGTCGTCCGTACATTCACCTTGAGTTCTGTTTTTATAGTTTTGCTTCTCATCAACGGGTACCAAACAGGGAGGCTGAATAATTTCACACCAAAACCACATCCATGTTACGGCTCATAAAGCAAACCGCAACATCCAAACCGTTCAATCCTGGGCGACAAACAAGAACGACACCTGTAGTCGTCCCCCAAGGGTTTTTTGGAGAGACTTCGGAAACTGGGAAAACAACATCAGAACTTCTGCACTACATCACTGCGAAGATGAAGAATTGCTGTCTAGCTCTCTCAGCAGACATTAAACATTGCCGTTAAGCAGTAAACCAAGGTTCTAAATTGAGCAGAGGAAATAAAATAATTCCCCAATGCTTTTCGTGGCACTCCAATAGCACCAAGAAGAAAAAGAGTCCTTTGAGAGCAACGAAGAAGACAAGCTTAATCAACAACTTCAGAAAAAAGAGATCATTACCAAAGTTCGCCATCGTCCTCAGAATTAGCTCTCTGTTTGACTTTCTCCTTCTCGAACCACGCACGCACGGGACGGAAGACGAGAATCGTGGAAAATCGAAATCTAAGAACGATTGACCCTGGCGCACAGTTTCAGAGGTTAACCGAGTGACGTAAAACTCGCATTCCCTCTTTCTCTCACACACACAAACAAGCCTCACGCTAATGGATGAAAGTAAAAGAAAGACACCTCGAAAGCGTAGTACGTGTGTGTTCGGAAATTGGGAAGTCACTTCCTTCCAATTAGGGCCAAACCGAAAGTCCACCCAGTTCTTGAACGAAAGATACGGAGCAGGGACGCGGTGGTGAAAGGCAAGAGGACGCATGGTGGAGCTAGATCGATCGCTCATTATTAAAAACCGTGACCATGAGACTGAAGATCTTAAAGTTCGAATCAGTGTACAAACCTTCGGCCCAAAGATGGAGCACAAACACAAACCAATCATGACCCATCGAAATGGGCAACGGCAGCTGCTTTTGGGGATGTGGTCGGGCAATCGAAAGTACTGCCTGCTCGTCATGATCTGACCGGACGGTACTCATCTCCGGTGAAGTACAGCAAAACCCTGAAGAAGATGCTGATGCCACACTAAACTAGCCCTTGATTGATGTTTCCATTCCACTCGCTCTCGGTGTGCTTCTTCATCGACCAGCAAGCGTACTTGAAGGCAAGTGCGACACGTACCACTTCTACACCATTACCTTGATTTGCTGGCCTTTACCATTCAGGAAAGGAAATTCGTATAATTTTGGTCTAAAATGGCTAACTACATTTACTATCCATATTAGATTGTCTCTTTGGTTTAGGAAGTTTACTAACTTTTTCCTCCATTTTTTTAAAGGTGGTTAGGAAACGATGAGGCTCATTTAACCAACCACGGGATATTAAACACGAATGGCATGCCTCCACTTAAAATCCAACAAATAAACATCAAAACGAACTGTGCTCCTCTTTTCCGTAGCAACTCCGTACTTTTCCGATACCGTTGTTGCGGAAAATGGTGGCTCCTGTGTACAACAAACAACACCTGCTTGGCGTCCACCATAATAAAACACTGCACAGTTTGTCCAAACCGGAAATGTGCAGTGATGGTGTTATTTTTTCTCTCTCTCTCCATCTTGCCTATGCTAGTTATTTTCTAAGGGATTTTTATAGCTCTCGTACCGTGTGCTTGCGGTTAATTCTAACGGATAGAGATATTACAAACAACTCTGCAAGAAATCATTAAAAGTAGCAAGAAGAAAAAAAACAACTCCAAACAATTACGTTACTTTAATTCCACCTGACTTCTGGAAATCGGTTCTACTCTTATAACATCTTATTCGTCCACAATGAGGCACCGTTCTTTGGTTGCGTTCTGTTGATGTTCCGGTTGAAATTTGAAACACTTTCACCGGATTAGAATCCACATACAACAGACACGAAATGGAGTTGGAATTAACTCCACGCACGTTCTGCGTTTGGGTTTAAATTATATAATTGAATGAAGCGCAAGAGCTCACCGGCAGCACCACGAGTTGGTTACCAATTTCCCAAATCATGCACCACAAAAAATCGATGACTTCATTTTATTCCACAAAACGCACTCCGCTAGAACCTTAAACCCGACATCAAAACGACATACGCAACTGGCGCGCCCTTTCCGAAGGTGTCGGAATAAATGGATCCAATCAAACCCGTACACACGATTCAAATTATTTTTAAATAGAAAAAAAAACGATTCTCTTCCAAAATAAACGGAAGTTCACACTTATCGCATTAAGAACCAACCTTCCCTTAGGCGGAACAGGGTGATGGAGAACCAAAGCTGAAAATAACTCCAAATAGAAACAACGCGCACTCCAAAATCCATTCCAACAAATTCTTTCAATCTAACTTTTCTAGAGCGCGTCACAAACTCGGGCGCACACCACCGAGCACACAATTCCAGTGCACCGAAAGTGTCGCATGTTCGAAACACATCGCACTATATCCCGGAGACTCAGCACTATTGTTCAATTTCCAATTCCCGGGGAGTTTTGTGTGGAGGCGTCGTATAAAATGTCCCAAATAAGAATGGCTGCTCGGGTGTGAAGGTGTTTCATGAAGAGTTATATCGATTGCAACACATAACCTACGTGAATGCGGGAGTGGCCAGTACGCATTCGTGTCTTGCCAGCCGAAAACACCCAGAGGAGCGGATTTATGTGCACCAATGAGACCATCCTGGAAGAATGTATCACAATCAGAGCTCCACAAGAAAAAAAAAGAACGCCTCTTTAGCTTCTTGAGAAATACGTAAGCATATCACTCGGAATGAACCAAAGTGTCTTAATCTTCAGGGAATTCCTTCCACTCGAAAAGGGTACTAAGCAAAGCAATTGCCGTTGCCAACCGAAGCAATCGCATCAATTATTTCTTGAGATATTTTTCCCTTCTGTGTCACTGCCAAAGACTGCCGATGCTCGATTAGGTCATAACCGGATGGCCGGAAAAAAGTCCTTGAACATAGCGTAATAAAGCTGACATCATATTTGACCAAGGCAGCAAAAATCGATTCATTTTTAACAACAACACACCAAATGCTCGGCCGAAAGTCGTTGCAAACTTGCCAGCAATAAAGCAAAAAAAAACCAATTATTCAAAATGCGTGCCAGAAATCGCGCCGCAGCATGAATAGTGGCGTCATTCGATAGTGATAATATGAGTAGTTGAAAAAAGTACATTCTTGAATGATTACATCTGCGGAAGGATGACTGCATTAAGAGTGTTTTAAGTAACAAACAAATACATTAAAAATTATTCAACTTGGAGGAAGTACTAGCAAAAACAATTTGAGGTCTGTAATGCTCTTGGTCTATAAGACTTAATTAACTTCCAATTTCTCAAACCCCTTGCATAGAGCAATATACTTTGTATGCATCTGAACGTTCCAGTACAACGATACCCTATTTGACTTAGAGACTTAGAGACAACTCTGTTTTAATGCTCTCCTGACCCAGTGTAAGTTTCAGACCTAAATCATATCTCTTGGAACGCGATGACTTGTGGAATAGAGGAAAACAAGGACACTTGAGAACTTGCACCCTTAGAACAAAGTTATTGGACCCAAGGGTAAGAAGTCGATCCTACAGGTTTGTTTACATGCACCAAGTAGTTCCCGACCTCTTTTGCTCCATCAAACCTTGATGTTTCCACCAGGTCTTAGAGATCAAAGATCAAACGACCCTTGTGTTTATCACACCTCAAACAGTACTTCTTTAGTGTACAGCAGCAAACATTTGAGCACTCGTTATCAGACTTCCTGGAACTTACCTGCCCTTGCCGTCACGATGCAGCTGCCATCCTTCTGCACGTGTAGCTGGTGTGGATGTAACGGTAAGCGAAGGTCACGCAACCGGCTGCCAGGTTCCTGGAGACGTGCCTTATACATCCGGGACGTTTGATAAATCAACGCCCACGCCTGATCCTCCGAGATGGGTGCGTTGAACGTTTTCAGGATCTCTTCGAGCGTTACCGAGACACCACCTGTTACTGCCACCGTTCCCACCCCCTTACACTCCCCGGCCAGTGGTCCCGTCGGACCGGTTACGTTATATTTCGCATACTTTAACCCTTCCGGTGCACCTTCGACCGGGCCCGTTTCCGTCCGGCACTGCAAACGTTGGCCATCGGTACGTAGCTCACTATCACCACCGTCGACTTCACGCCCTTTCGGTACCTTCCGGTGCACAGTGCGATCATCCACCGTTTCCGGCAACGGAGGGCACGCCGGGATGGAATTTTCCGTTTCGGACGCCATCTCACATTCGTCGCTGTCTTCGTGGTCGAGTCGGTGAGTCTAAGGAGAAGGTGTACTATGATTATCGATCTGCAGCATTAAAGAATCTCCCATTCCGTTTTAAAATAACACGATTATGTTGGAGTGGAGAATATTTTTGCTTTTGGGAATGGACGGACTTTTCAATTTCGTTTATTTTTCTCTAACGGTCGCAACACTAGCTTTAACAATGCACAGACGTCACTGCACGCTATCACTCGGGCTCGCGGGTATTTCTAATGCCCGGACCTTGGCCAACACCTTTGAGATAATAATCTGGCTCACGATTGCCATCCGTGAAATGTAATACGCTAATTACGATCATTTTAATTTGATTTTCTATCAACAATTCTTTTCCAACTCGCGCCGATTATTTGCTACAGAACATAGAGAGGGCTACGTTGGCATCCTTTCTGTGGCCTTCGTCACGGTACGCACTACTACCTAGGATCACACACATATACATACAGAACAAGCCACATTACACCACTAAACACACAATACGGGGACATTTAGGTATACACTACCGGATACAACAACACTTCTTCAGAAACACTTAGCACCAAGCCCATCCGCTGACTTATTCTGGTTCGCAACCTTTTCCTCTCGACCGTTTGATGGCTTATGGCGAGATGAGGATATAATGCCACTAATTGCAGCTCCTTGCCAGACTACTCCGATTAGTTACGCACCACTTTACACTACCACCACACTTTACAGGGAATCACTTTGGTGATGCACTTGTCACCAAGGAGATGAAAGCATGACAGCTGTAATCGAACCACGTCACTCTCACATACACCGCAACGGACAGCCATCCGAAATCATACAATTTGACTATCAGTTAGCAAACATCGATCAACGGATGTGCCCGGCCTCGGGCATCGGTTCTACACCCGATGGACACACATCACTATCTTCTCCACACACGTGGACGCTGCGGCCACCGTACGCACATCGATTACTCAACGTCAAGGACGCGCAAGAGGCACGAAAGCGGGAAGCATGGAAAGGAAATTCCCGTTTACACTGCGGTTCTCCTTCCACAAATGACTTTGCTACACAAAATTGGAAGAAAAGGGAAAAATAATCATAAACACTTCACTGACACATTGACCAGAGTGATCCCTTCACGGTCATTATGGTGGGAGTAAAAGCCAGCTGGAGCGAACTATATATTTATTATGCCCTTTTGTCAATAGAACCATCTGCGAACAACAGTTCATCCACCATGTAAATGTAACAAAAACACGCAAGATACTTTATTCGCTGGAATGGCTCATTTAAACCGCACTAAATGTCACCGCTATCGATTCGGGCACACTTCCTGCATTCAACCACCAACGAACGACGGTTTTCCCACGGTCACGCATACTTTTCCAATGCACCACACACCGTGTAAGGATGTGACCGGGAGGGACGCATACAACAGCACCCAGATATCGATTGTACACTTGCACCAGCTGAAAGTGAAGGTTTGCGTCAGGTGCTCCCGAAATCCTTATTTGCGTGCTGATGTTATTTTTCTCCTTTTACATTTGCATGTGTTTGGTTTCACCGCACACGAGAATTGAAACGCTGTTTTTCATCACATTTACGCCAATGCTCACCATCGATGGTAACGATCACATTTTCAAAAGAAAAAAAACATGAATCGATGTTCGATCAAAACCCGGCAATAAGTATACGCGCAAACACCGCGAAACAAATATTGTGTATTTTAAAAACAGAACCGCTGCTGCACTGTCTACGACCTTCCACGAGCAGCATCAAACGCGAAGTGTGCTGCGGTTCCGACTCGGAGCCGGCTTCGTGTTCGTGGAAAATCCGAAACGGCCGCCGAACCGAACGGCGTGTTTCGTTCAATCATGGTTGATTTTGACGTTTGCGTTAAAAGATGGTTGCCGGCGACGGTTAAATTCGTTCATCGTGTTTTTGAAAATTTTCTTTCAAAATCTTTACTATTTTACGTGATAAAACATTTCACAAGATAATGAGCAATGTATTTGTGTTATCAATTTCATAGAGTACGATTAATTTGACTGCTTTATATCCAGCTACTAAACAACATGTACAAAGAGTCACATATTTCTCTCATTTATAATCGAAACATCTGATTTTAAACGTGCTTTACTTAATTCTTATTACAATTAAACAAAATAATTATAATTTCGCTACTTTGCTAACAAAAAAAGCTATGAATTTACGATCAATTCCGATTATGCAGTCGTTAGACCCATTATTTAACGAATCAACCACTGTACGTTTTTTAACGAAACTGACCGCTTTTGCGCGGTTACATTTTGAATTTCCGCGGTAGAGCGTGCAACGTGTTTATACAGAGTCATACTCCGGATTTCATCAATATTTCATCAAAAATGTATTTCATCTAAACTAAATATTAATTAGAATCGGACATTTCACAAAAAAACATACAAAACTCCCGTGTTTCATATTTCACGAATGATATATTCTGTTTTGTTATAAAATCCATACAAGAACAACATACAAAGGAATTTCAAGTCAACATTTAGCTACCCTAGCTTACCTTAAGTTTAACCAAATGATGTAAGATTTCGTACCCGTGCTAAAACCACGTGTGTTGGACGAGCCACGCTTCACTTACCGAAGGTGCAATCGCATTACCCGGTGCTCTATTGCTAAGGATCGTTTGGGAACACCTCCTTTAAGCCTTGGTGCCAAAACCTTCTAATCTGTTGCAGTTGGCTGCATGTAAGTTCAACTTTTTGTAGCAATTCATCCGACTGAAAAAAGTAGAAATTCGTCCCATTATTAATTGTCCGCTAGAAATGTGTTACCTTAGCTTCGCTTATGTACCTCGTTGCAGTTGGGATCGCTGGTCGAACGGACCAGTTTGAATGCATCCGGTGGGTAAAACGTTTGATGTAGGGGTGTCAGATTATAACTCCTAAAAGAAAGACCACAAACGAACATATCTCTCAGTTGCGTACACAATGAAAACATTTCACCATGCACGACAAACACGAACCAAAAACATTATTTGGAAGTAAAAATCTTTAATCAAAAGCGATGTACCAGGAACATCATACAAACGTTCCCGCTGGGTTAGAGCTTCTATTCCAAATGGTTGTAAAATAAGCGTGCCAACCGGTTCGTTAGTCTTCAAAAACTCACTCAAAAATAAAACCAATAGGAAAAACGCTTCACCTCCGATTCTCGTCGTATGGCGAATGTTGCCGGGATGGAGGTTGTGGTGGTTGTTGCGGAGGATGTTGTGACTGCTGCATGCATCGTGCGAGAATCGTATTGTCCCGATGGTACGCATTCAATTTGCCGATCAGCTTCGATCGATCCTGTTCCAGCAACTCGGTACGCTTCTTCAATCGTCCTATCTCCTGACAGTACTGAGCTTCCCGTTCCTTCCATTCGGCAACGCTCTTTCGCGTTAGTTCCTTCGTTGAAAGTGTTAGCTGTTTAAACTCCAGCAATTTCTTCGAACACTCGCGAAGCTGCTCCAGTTCGTGCTGCGTGACTCGATATTGTTTGCTAAGATCCTCGTGGAAGTCTTTCAATTGTTCGTAGTTTTGTGACAGCTTGCGATTAGTTTCTTCCAGTTCCTTTGAGTGGAGAGCACCATGAAGTCATTCAGATCAAACAGCTTACTTTAAGAGCAGTTTCTTACCAATACTCGAGATGCTTTGATAGCCAGCTCGTCCTGATTTGATTTAACCACCTCACACAGAGCGCTCTCCTTCCCTTCGTATTTTGCCAAGCGTTCCCGCAGTTCCTGACATTCATCACGTAAAACATCACGCTAAAATTGATCACAAATATGCTATCAGACTATGTCACCAGATTTTTTTCATTCGGTCCAACTAACCTCACTAGAAATTTGGTCACACTTCTCACGCAATGCGTCCACCTCCATACGCAACCGATTAATCTGTCGCTCGTATTGCTGGAGCTGGTTCTTTTGATCCATCGAACACCGGCGGGCATTGCTTAGCTCTTCCGTACATCGTTTCTCACACAGCAACGCTTCCTGCCGTGCCCGTTCCAGTGCTTCCGACAGATTTACATTCTTGGCTTCCAGCTCCGTGAACTGATCCTGTCTGATCGTGTACTTCCGGTTAATGTCACGCAAACTTTGCTGCAAACGATCGATCAGTTCATCCTTCATGTGGGCCACCTGTTCTACGTTTCCAAACCGACCCTTCAGCTCACTGAGCTGCTCGATCAGCTCTGTCGTTTGTTCGGTCGCTCGAACGCGATGGTTAACGTACTCCGTTTCACGTCGCTTCCACTCTTCGGTGCGTTGAGTGAGTTCCTCCTGGATACGCGTTGCTTCGAGCGTTTTTTGTGCCAACTGTTTCTGCAGCGAATGGGAGAGTGGTACCTTTGCCTAAAACATTACAGTAGTACGTGTTTAGTTTTAAGACATCACAAAGCTTGTGCGCAATACTAACTCGTTCACGCGACCCGCTCGGACCGTTGGTGTTGAAGCCACACTTGCACATTCTTCGCTGCATTAGTAACTCGCCGGCGATTCGTTCCTTGTCGGTCTTTAAGCTTTCTATTTTGCTCTCCTGTTCCTCGCTGCGTGCTCGGAGCTCCTCCAACTCCTGTCGGACCGTTGCAAGTTGATGTTGCGAACCGCCCAACTGTTGCTCGAGCTGTACGCTATTATCCTGGTATGATTGGATGGTCTTCTGCAAAAGCCGATTATGCTCGTCCAGCTTCAGAATGGTAGTTTGCAACGTCGCTAAAGATTCCACCATTTGGTCATGCTGTTTACTCTAGAAATGATACAACAAAACATTGGAGTATTTGATGCACATTACACACATCTACAGCTCTACTAACCGTATCAGCGGAACTAGCCAACTGGTTACTGAGCGATTCAATCTCCCTTCGCAATTGCTTCAACTCATTGGAATGTTTGCTGCGCTGCTGACTCATCTCCAACTCATGCAGACGCTCCATCTCGGCGCACTTTTCCCGGAAGTAGCTTAAATGACCCAAATCTTGCTGGCGTGATACAATCTCGCCTCGGACACCGTTCATCTGATCCTGCAGAAGCTTCACGTCATCTTTGAGTAGCGCGAATAGACGATGCTTTTGGTCATTGAGCTGAAATTGAATTGAAGCCCAATATTTTACACTAAAACTTCACTCCATTTTCCTAGAGTTTAAAGGAAATGGCAAATAGCCTAGTTATTTTCTAACTCTGCAATAAATCGATTGGCTCGCACAGTCAAGTGATGGAGGCATATTGCAGTAAACAACACAGCCCAAACCCACCACTCACGCATGCCACTACATCGAAACGTGTAAATGACCTGGAAAAATAAACATCCCGAAGCAATACCTATCGGAGTACGATTTTATGCTGCTCTACACTGCTATAATATCCCAAACCATCGGGGGTACGCGTCCCGTAGCCTATTAATTGCAACCGCAAGGACTCGCGAAGCCCGCTAGAATTCATGATCACTCACGCCCCGTACACAGAGAACTGCAAATCGGGTGTGACGGGGTTTCTCCCATTTTCCGGTTCCTTTTTCGTTTGTCCTTCATCGTCAACCGCAAACGGGCGAATGAAACAGGAAGGAAGCACAGCACAAGACGGCAAACAAAACATATTAAACTTAAACGGAACGCAAACCCTGACGGGGCGTACGGTTTAGCACGAGGTAACGATGGCATGCCGATAGTAATCTGCCGTCTGTATCTTTTTTAACCACCCGCACTGAGAAAGCCCAGCAGGGCAGCACATCATTTTTATGCTAACATTTTCATTACGTCTATGTGTAAAGCGGGGCGTACAATTTCATGAAGAATTGTTATACAAGCACGAAACCCACTAAACTTCGTTACTTTGTTATGTTAAAGCTTAGCATTTCACATACCACTCGAAATTAATTTTTAAATCCTACAAGCTAACCTAGAACTCCGAACAAGACACGAACTCTCTACCTCGATAGAGTCCACTCCCGGCGAACGTCAAACTCGAACTAAACTTCCCAATTCGCTACATTCGATCGTCGTCCTCGGGGGCTTGTCGTCAGCGCGTACGTCGACAAAGTTGTTGATGTTTGGCGGAATGTACCAACATTCCTGCAGTATCCCCTTCGATACGTGTCCTGAAACATGCGCTGCATTCCCGCCTCTACGTGTACAGGTGCCTGTAATGGAATCGGTTACAATGTTTTCATCGCCTCGTGTAGTCGCCCTTTACGAAGAAGCGAACATCTGGTGGGGCGGGGAGAGGAATTGCAATACCTTCTTCCTCCCTCAGTCGGGACGGGACAGGACGATGGTACAACGACAACGACAAACCAGCATGCTGTTGCTGTTGTACCAATAAATCTGATTTCAATCGCAAGCAACGGCAACGACGTTGAGCGCTCGAGGACATTGCACCCACCCTGGAGTAGAGAGGGCTGGAGTTGCCGATTCTCCATGCTGGAACTCCAGCAAATGAATGAAGTGCATGGAATGCGCGTGCCATGCTTTTACGTTACCACTAAAACTACCAAAGCTTTCCAACAACCAAAAAAAAACAAAACGAAGATGCATACGGGTACAAGAACTCGCAGCGCACTGTGCAAAACTGGTCCGAACAACTTATTAAAAACTCATCCTCATGTGAGCAAAAGTTTTTCCATTAATATTTGTGCCTTTTTTTGTTGCTGTTCAGCTTCACGATCGCGAAAACTTCTTCCCCTTAATTGAATCGAATTCCATTGCACGGTTTGCCAGTGGATGAACTTTTATCGCTTATCGAGATCGGAAAAGTTTCAAGGCAACAGTTGCTCATTTGAACATTTGGACGATGCAATGCAAATTTGTTATTCCAATAAACGTTTACTCAGCGCTACCAGATCAGATATACGAATCAATTCTTTTTAAAATAAGGTCGACAGTTTGATACAATATTCAACAGAATACCTTGGAAGTAGGTCAACCAGGAACTCTGGAACTCCTGGCTTAGTCCAACTTCGCCCTACTAATGAGGCGAAAGTTACAATCAAAGGTGTAAAAATTGGCACCAACCGCCATGGATTTCGATTCCGATATCATGCAACAAACCGAGACATACAAATAACTCAGCCTGGCATTCTTCATTACAGCGCACGTTTCATTGCCTCCAGCCGTCGTATCGAAGTTAACAAATCTATTCGGATGTTTCGCGTGCTCTGCGAACCTCCGAAACAAAACCAGGACAGCGGTACCAGCATTAGTAATCCTCTCCCTCCACACGGGGTAGCTCCATACGGTTGCAAAGAAATTATAATTCATTTACCACCTGCTTGCACCTAGCGACCCTTAGATTGGTGCTTCATAGTGCCGTAGTATTTACTGTAGCAACGCTGAAAAGTTACTCCAACTCCTTCTAGACAACAAAACCGCACCGGAGTGGAACGGGTGAAGGAGAGGACCCTTGTGACACGCAAACCTAAGCGGGAAGATCTTCCTTTGGAGTGTTCCACCGTACGGACGACTTTCACATACTGCTCTGTCCTTCATGAGTGTACAAGGGGACGATTAAAATCTGATTATCCTTTAGCATGAACTGCTTCCCCCAAAGGTGTACATCGCACCCGCACTAAAGTATTGGTGTTGATAGCTGCTTTAGCACCGTTAAGAACACTCCTCACTCGTGGTTAACGACCGACAGGAACGGGGAAAGTTTCTGCACAACTTTCTAAACCTGCTTCTTCAACCTTTCCCACCTGCGCTACTCCTTATTCTATCCTTCCCTTAGCGCAACAAGCGACTACGTCTTTCTTTGGTACAATTTCTCCCCAAAAGGATATAAAACCAAGCACTTCTACCTCTTCCGCCATCCTGGGAATGTATCAGAATGTGGTAATCGATTAAATTTCACGCTCGACACCGCAACAACGGACGGCTTTATAGCTCAACATCAATATCGTCACCAAATTGTGGTGCAGCAAATGGAAAAAAAACCTTCGCAACGAAACGGTCGTAAAATATGATTTCTCAATCAAAATCCCTTACTTCCATTGAGGAATCGGGTACCAACGTGACACCTTTGACGATTGCACTGAAGGTTTAACGTGCTTGTTTGGTGCAGTAATTTCAGGGCAAACCCCTTCAATGTCTACCGTCTGATGGATGACTTTTACCGCAATGGGATATTGTTTTCCGGGCCGTGTTAAGGTGTTTCCGTTAAAGAGGGCACACTCACCTCCTGCCGGATGTCTACCGCATCGGAGATGTCCTTCAGATTGCCCAGCTCACGGCTCAGGTCGGCCAGCTGGCATCGTAGCTGCAGATTGGAGTCACGGTATTGGTCCAACTCGTTGTCTTTTGATATGTTCTGGATGAAGTATAAGTAGCAAAAAAAAAGAGTTAGTGTCAGTTCTGTTCAGTGTCTTCAAACTAAGTCATAACAGACCTCCTTGTATGCGTCGTTCAACTGCTCACTCAAAAGGATAACCTCTAGCTGCAAGTTTTCCACCAGCTCGTGAAGAACGGTAACCTAACATTTAAGCAAAGAACGAGTTACAAGAAATAGTGTTCTCTCTTTTAACACGCAACAACAAACACTATCAAGGAGCTCGCTCCAAGATTAACTTACCAAAGCGCTTTAAAGTAAAATCAAAGAACATGCAAAGAAAAGGTAAAGTAAAGGTGTTAAATCGGGCAAAACACATTAAAACCTAACCGAATTAGTTAACGGAATAACAAAGGGTAAACAATAATTTATTGCGAAAATCAAACAATTAACAACTGAGACAGCTTGGTGTAGTAAACACCATCATTTACGCATTAACGTACTAGAAAACAAATGCCTTCAAATACTATGCTATAGTATATGGTGGCTAATGCAACGCAGAGAATGCAATGGATTACGATCAATGAACATATTGACGTATGGGGTTAGTAGAATTATGTCTATTCGTGTGTTAAATCAAAAGATCATCGTTCACTCTAGCAAACCGAAGGAACACTTCACAGCATCGTCGGTAAGGTAAGAGAAAGTCTCTAATAAGGCATATCTGGCGCTATTTCCTTGTTTTGGCACATTGCCGTAGTGGCTCGTCACTCTGTCACTCTGTCTACGACTCAAATCCACTGAACAGTGCACGCCCGATAGCGGACCAATAATCATTGGCCGGACTTGGACCAGCATTCGGTACCACACCACTGCCACCGTTACTGGGAGCTGCGTTAGTTATGGTTGGTGCGGGTGTGACCACGGTATCATCCTTGCCGTTAGCATGCAAATAACTGACGCGGTACGAGGGTGCGGGTTGCGGTTGGCTGAGACGAAGACCGGAAAAGAAACTCACGGACGAGCTGCCATTACGCTTGGTTTCCTCGAGGGCAACGCGCAGGTTAGAGATGGTGACGAGCAGGTTCTTACACTGTTTTATTTATTTTTTTTTTTGTTGCAAACGAGCGGGACCGAGAAAAAAAACACAAAAATAAAATCGCAGTTTTAGAAGCGGTTATCAAAAAAATACTCATTATAAATAGTTTCTTGAAATAAGAATAGAATATCTTTTACTATTTTTTAAAACACCTTCAACCGTTACTTTAACCATTTAAAGAGGCTGTATAAAATCTCAGATAAGTATAGCGATGGACACTCCGGAGCGAAACCATGGATGCCAACTTCATCCCAGAGCCGGTTCCGCTCCGATGGCTCCAGAGCTGACCGCGAACTTAAGACCTTGCAGCCGGTTACAAACAAAAATGATTCAGTGTACAGCATTTCTATTCGACTACAATTTCTGGATTATTATCCTAATTGATCCTAATTTATCCTAATTGATTATTGATAGCTGGTTATGGTAATAAGTTGCATGGAGAGCAAGTGGCATTTCAGCAAGATGTCAAAACAAATATTGAGGTCTAAGATAACCTAAGCCAGCTTCTTATGTATGAAAAATCTTCCTAGATAGGAAGGGGGGCTACCTTCACAGTTCCTGGTCGTACGTTGTTAACTAACTAGTTTAACTGATCGGAAACTGGCGTTTAACAAAGAAAGACAGCTTTTCCTTTTTTTCCGTGGCCCTAGAGCCGTGTTTTCGAAATCGTTGGTATGAACCTGACTCCGAAGCCGGCTCCAGAGCTGTTGGAGCGGAGCCGGTTCTGGAGTTGTTGGAGCGGTTCGAGAGAAGCCGACTCCGGAGCCGTCGGAGCTGATTTTCCCATCACTCGTGTACACTATTATCGCGTTTGAGTTTTATTTAGAGATATAAATGTTTTAGTATACTTATTTATTTAAAATAGTCCATTAA